>VXBW01008242.1:686325-769127 GCA_013400375.1 Thinocorus orbignyianus
AGAGAGTAAACACATTAGCATCAAAATTCCCTTTTTTACTTCTTGTTGTTAGCACAGTGTAGGTAAAAGCAGTTGGGATTTGGAGGCTTGAAATTTCAAGGGGTGGAAGGGGTAAGAGTGTTTCTCAACATCAAAACCACTTACAGGCTATCATGTCTGTGAAGAGGTAAATGGCTATTATTTGTCAGTAAGATCTCACAGAACAAAGTAGCTGGAAACTTAGGAAAGGAAATCATAGCCCATATAGTAATAGGAAAAAATGCATTACCATTGACTACAGCAATTCCTGGTTCTGCAGGTTCTTTAGGAATGTTTCAGGTTTAGGCATGTTCAGAAGAATTGTTAAAGCTATGTAAGTACATTTCATCACTCTTAATACAAAAAAAGGATTAACATTCAACCAATTGATATTTAGCTATTAGGGAATTATTTTCATAATACAATAGTGTCTGCATTTCCCTTAATCATCAAGATGTTCTAAAACTAGACCCTTAGAGAAGTCATTAAGTTTGTGAATCTTCTATTACTTATTTTTCAGGGGTGTTCAGTATCCTACCACCAGAGCAGTGACCACTCAGTGTTAAACACAGCCCTTGGGTCATTGCAACCAGTTCAAGTACTCTTACCCGACACAATACTGACTTCAGACAGCTAGAGAAACCCTTGAGCTCAGGTAGTAGAGGCTCCAGGGCCAGTGTGCCTAAACATGGCCTTTTATGGCCTTTTGATATGCCCTTTCTTAGCCCTCCCACTCTCCAGCCACTGCTCCAGGATGGCACAGGCTTTCTGTAGATCCTCTGCTTTGCCCATAAATCCCATGTGGTTGTCTAAGACACTGCCAAGGCATCTCTTTATAGAACTGAACTGACCTTACATCTTCATGACCAAAACTTTCGTCATTCTCTGAAACTCTTCTGCAGGCGAGATGAAAAACAAGTCACATGCACAGAGATATGAGCTCTGTTAATTGCTAATTTCTTTTTGAAAAAGCAAAATAAAATTAAACAAAACCAAAAAATCACCCAAAAAAACCCCCAAGCAACAACAACAAAAATAGTGGGAAAGGAAGTAGGAGAATGTTAGAACTGCACTAGATTATTCTCAGTCCAGGCATTAATACTGGAAACAATATGGGTTCCTTAATAGAGCACATTTAATT
Organism: Thinocorus orbignyianus; assembly: GCA_013400375.1. Lineage (NCBI taxonomy): Eukaryota > Metazoa > Chordata > Aves > Ciconiiformes > Thinocoridae > Thinocorus > Thinocorus orbignyianus. The sequence goes on from VXBW01008242.1 coordinate 687,485, forward strand.
TTCCTGTAACTAAACAAAAAGATAAGGGACAGCAGGCTCATGTCTACCATTAGCAGTTCCCAGAGAGCTGTGGTCCTCCCAGAGATCATCCTCAGTGGTCATGTGATATCACCTGCTCTAGAAAATCTTGTGCCCTAGCTGATTTCCTGCCTAGGTGACCTATTCATAATGCTTACTCAGAAGGACTCATGCTAAATGCTTAATGATTGGCACAAAAATCTGGTTTTGTGGTTGCAGAGTTATGGTTCATCACACACAGGAGTACTGAAAGTCAAGGTCTCACTGCTTCAGTTTCAGCATATGCAGGGTTTCCTCAGAATCTGGACTTTGCATTGTAGGGAGGTTTTGAAAACAGAACCACCAGATTAGTGATGCAGTAAATATATTCATTGCATGTCTAATGCACTGAATTCTTGCAGGCCTCCTAGCAAAAACTAAAATGAATAATGTGTAGAATGTGCTAATCTGCAGAATGAACCATGAGTGGTAATTTATGTATCTCATAAACAGCTAGCACGCTGTTATTTTACAAGCACTATTTTGAGGTTTCATTATCTCACAGAGATAGGCAAATCTGCAACCTTTCACTCGTTCAGCAATCTGCAGTGCTTCATTGTGCAAAGCTTAGGATTTTGAATTAGAAGGTGCAACTTAAAACAGGAAATTGTTAGGAAAATTTGATGGGACATTATGTGTACTGTATGCTATCTAGTTATGTTATACCAAACTCACAGATGGTAACACCATATTAGCTTCAGTTGGAGCGTAGTTCAATGGATCTTCAGACTCTCGCTTCTGTCTTCTATTGAACTAAAGTATTGAATTGGAGAGCGTCCAGTCAAATCCAAAAACCTAAGTTCTCAAGTTCTGAAACTTTCCTGAGTTTTCCAGTCAAAAGTAATTCTATGTGACTATATATTTCTGCCTGTTTGTGTGGTTTTGTATTACCATACTGTATGTAGTAATCCAGAGATATACACACACATATTCATATGTATACCTCATTAAAGAGCATTTTTTAAAAGTTGTGAAAAATACACTTTATATAGCAACTTATAAACTAAATGAGACAAAACACCAACTGTTTCGTGAACTGTTCCTGAATTTACAGTTGTTCATTGGCTTACTGATGGGTGGGAGCACATCTACTGTTTCTATTCAGAGATGTTCATGAGCTGTGTGGTCTAACCCACATTAAGTGGCGGTCAGGAAAAGAAGCAAAGAGCGTTAACTCACTGAGTAAAGTTTCCATTTTCTTTTTAAGTCTAGAGTAACTTTGAGTTCTCATCAAAGGCAGAAATTTGTAGCACAAGGTAAAATTATTTATAGCACAAATTGGTTTTCAGATTTTTGATTCGGCTTTGCATGTTACCTCACATCGCCAACCCTCCCATTTTTCTGATTTTCCACTTCTCCCAGACTGGAAGTGTCTTTGTGTGGGATTGTGCAGTGGTTTAATGAAGTGGACTGATGTCTACCCAGGCCAAACTCTTTAAATACCTTCCACATATCTTATGTGTTCATCATGATCTTCAAACCCAGCCACTTCTACACACAGTCCTAGTGTCATCTGTCCATCAAAGGCAACACTGGCATCAAGTTAAGTTTATGTCCCCAGTGACAGAACAAGAGATAATGGGAACAAACTTAAACTTAAACATAGGAAATTCCACCTAAACATGAGGAGGAACATCTTTACTTTGACAGTGGCAGAACACTGGAACAGGCTGCCCACAGAAGTGGTGGAGTCTCCGTCTCTCGAGACATTCAAAACCCCGTCTGGACACATTTCTGTGTAACCTACTCTAGATGGACCTGCTTTGGCACAGGGCCTGGACTAGATGATCTCCAGATCATCTTCCAGCCCCGTATCATTCTATGATTCTGTATTAGGGTTATCACAGACCTTCTTTTGACCTCCATTTCCAATGCATGAGAGACTGCCATGTAGGGACTTTTGATGGGAGGATAGGAAGATGCCACAACATTAAGTCACAGATGGGAACATTCATCTCACCTGTGCACCACTGAGCTGGGACTCCAGTTAGGGTGTGTGTCTTCTCCCTTGCTCCTATGATGCCACAAATCAAAGCAGGCATGTGGGACCAAGGAGAATTTTCCCTGTAATGTCTCAAATGAAGGCACATGAAAACCACTGATAACGAGAGCGAAGCAACTGAGCAAGTCTCACCCACAGACCAGCAGACTTGACAGATTTGGGTACGTGAGGAGAGAAAAGTCACTGAAAATTTGCTTCGCTTAGGTTCATGCTTGAAAGGAGATAAAGAATTCTAGCAAGCATTATTGTTTTCCCATGCAAAATTTTTATAGAAATTGGCCTTTAATGTTCAGTGCATTAGTCCTGCTATATAAAGGAATCTCTGGGGGAAATATACGATATCTGTAATTTTGCTAAAAAGACTAAATAAATAAGATAGAATAAAATACATAAAGAATTGGTTTACTAGATATTCTGATTCCAACATCATAATTACTTCTAGCCTTCAGCTTTTGTATGATGATGATGTCATAAAAGTCTAGTCAAAGTACAAAGAACCTGGTAGTGCAAATAAAGACCTGTTTTTTGATGCTGAAAATACCAGTTCCATGTCACATTTCCAGAAAACCTTACCTTCTCTTTGGGCCTGGACTGGTTTCTTTTTGAAGATACACACAGTATCCTGATCCTTCTCTGGGAACATTCTTTCAATACGTATTGAAAGCTACACTGCTCAACATGTGGGGCTCTACGTGTATTTACAAAGTGCTTAAGAGGATGCCTTAATAATATTAAAATTATAAAAATTATCCCACCCCAAACAGCAGGCTCCCTATCTGCTGTGTTGGAAAGCAAATTGGGTTTGCTCTTTTCTTTCGGGTCACAAAATTCAGGCCCTGAAGAGCAAAGACACAGATTTTTTCTATAAATCAGTGCATAGCTTCATTACCCAGTACAGTACCTCTAGGGCACAGTGGTTGAGTAAGAGCGTATGTCATTTCTGAACTGCAAAATAATGCACTGTGCCACTGAGCAGAAACAATTCTATTATTTTGGGGTGGTTTTCCCCCCACATTTTGGGCTAAGCTAAGTGTGTTGGAAGCATCCCACTTCTGCTTTTAATCCATTTGAAGTATATTTTCTAGACAACTTGCCAACCTCTTGTATGGACTTCACTAGTGAGAGCCTTGCATTTGGTTAAACAACTGCTACAACTGCTTTGTGGTTAGGGCAGTTACATTTCTGTCAGGTTCTCTCTCTGACTTTGAAAGATGATTCTTTTTCACTTCTGCATTGAGACTTTTACTAAAATCAGAAAGATGGACATGCAGTGACAGTCCTCTTCCGATCTTTTGAGGTTATGTTTGCCCCTTGTTTCTGTAACTGTTTTTTCAGTACTAAATGATAAAAACATTTTCATTATCATTGTGCAATCACCTGAAAACACTCAGACATAGGAAGCACAGTAATTTTGACAATAGAACAATTTGTAAAATAGGCCATAAGTCTGTTCCAACTAAAGTTAATTCTGAATAGCTACCTCCTGATGCAAACACAGTTTTCTTGTCATAGCCTTGCTGCCAATCCCTGTCTGTGAGATAGGGTGAGTATAATATAAGAGCTGGTTGATATTTTCCATTCAAGACGTTATTTTCTGACCATTGATAAGTGACATTCATGAAGGATGCATAAGACACTTCTCACATCAGTTTTCCTTCTGTGCCCTGAAGAATCTGGAGAAACTGCTTCCAATCCTGGACACTTCAGCTCTAAGGCTCTGCCTGACCGAAATTCCCCTGTCTTAGCCTGGCTCTGCAGTTCCATAAGGCACAGGAAATAGATATGTAAGAATATGGAGACCCCTTTCTTCACTGCACTTGGGACTGGGACTCTTCAAAGTGTTTCAACTTTCATTTGAAAATTTTGAAATTAAGTCAATATTTTATCTTTATTTTCTTTATTCCAGTTGACAATCATTTTTGTCATTCCAAGAGCCAATGAAAGTTATTTAAGAGTCAAAAGGCATATTGCAAATTTTAAATTTTCCTTTAAAAACAATCAAACAAGATTCTCAAATGAAAATATGTTGGGTTTAAGTGGCAATATTTCTTGATTGAAGTATTTCAGTTATTGGTAGAGCTATTCAGCAAGGTTGAAGCAGACACATTGTGACACTCTGTAATTTAAATAACATTGGTGCTTTATGACACTCCTATTGTGTTAAACCCAGCCCTCCAGTCATGTCCATAATCTACACAGTCTTCTAGAGTCCAGGTATTTGGGGTTGAATTCTTCAGGCTGGATTCAGTTGAGTAGTTTAAACCAACAGGACTCTTCACGTGTAGTAAGTGAAATGTCTACATATTTTGCACAGAATCAAGTTCAGAACATCATTCTACCAAGCTGTTAAAGAAGAGACCACTGTTTTGCAAGTCTTCAAAGTTGATTTTATAGAAGAAAATACAGCTGAAAAAGAAACCACTCAGAAGCTCTTAACTGCAAATCTAATTGTTACTCCATCTTGTGTAACAGTTAAAATAAATGGAGACCCACTGGAACATCATAAAGAAATCAATTAAATCAAACTTTCATTGTAGAACAGCAACACAAATCTGTAAGAAATTCAATACTTCCTGATATCTAATATGCTTTTCTTCCTAGAGAAAACATTGAACTCTACTAGCAAAGTAAAAGAATAGTAAGTGGTTTTCTTTTAGGGTTGCCAGTCTCTTAAGGGACCATATTACAAAGGAAATATTACTGAAGGAAACAGTCTAAGAAACTGAAACGATAGAGCTGTCTGTTTATAGAAGCCATGTATTAACACTGAAGAGACCTCAGAAAGAACTCTGCAGTTATCCATTGTCTTCCACAAACTTAGATGTGGATACACTGACTCTGCCAAGCGCTCAAGTCTGGGAAAACCCATCTGAATGACACTGTAGGTTCTGCTCTAATTTATCCTAATATCATTAGCTTAGGGTCATTTTCCCATTTTCTCTTCATAGCTGCAGGAGCCAAAGCTATTCCTTAGGAGAATGAGGTATAAAAGCAGTTGCTAAAAGAATGAGAATGCCCGGGTTTGAGGTAGCCTAGGGCTCTTTCAGATGCATTTCAGGAGCCTGTTTTGAGCATGTATCCTAAATGTCTATCAGCATCAAATAATCAGCAATAGCCAGAATACCACAGGGGCTTGCTTTCTTCACTCTTCTGGAGTTAACAGCTGTTGCCTACATGCTTACAAAGCTAGTCCTCAGTCTTCTATGTGTTTAATGTATTAAAGTCCCATTTACATTTAGAGCACCGGTCACATTCTATTCTGGTACCTCAATGATTATAGCTTCAGGCAGGATACATTTTCTATTTTAATTTTAAATCTGCATCTCTGGCATTATGGTACTGAGGTTGCTGGTCAGTGGGTAAATGTCTACCCAGAAAGTCATCATCAAACTGCACAGTAATTTGAGGAAACCTTGAAACCATGTGGAGTTTCTCAAGTAATACTCAGAGATAATAACATGTAGCTCACATCCATTAAATCTGTTAAATACTTGACCATGAGAGCTCAGGGAGAAAAACAGGAAGCAAAACTGCCCTGGCCCCAAAAGACTGGCAACTCTTATGGCTCCTTCCTGCATCAAAAAGCTGTACTAAAGTATTCTCAGATACTGAGATCCTTCAAGTACGGTTTCCATCTGCCACATCATTGGAAAAATGACTGACCCATTATTAGTGCCATATAAATCCCTGCAGAAGTTGTATTAAACTGCAATGACATAAGCACAAGCAGCAGTCTTACTCTTGTCATGCCTATTTTCCAAAAACCACAGAACCAAAATGGACTGTCACTGTTGCTGAGGGTTTTAGTTCAGTTACACCTGTGGTTAACCTGCAGAACTTCCATCTGGTTTCCTCCTATAATCTCTCTGCTTAATGGGAATCATAGCTTCCAGCTAACTTTCAGAGCCTGCATGTCACATTTCAGCACATCATCTGATGCCAGGGATAAGGATAGAACATATTGCGTGTCAACACTGTAAACTGTAAGCAAGCAAGCTATTGGTATGCAAGGTGTAAATCGTTGCCTAAAGGAGATTTTAGTCTTATGTTACAAATCCTCCAGGTCAAAAATAGTTCACAGGTAGGAAAAAAAAAAAAAAAAACAAAAAAAAAAACCAACAACAAAAAGAAGTGGAAGTGAGCTTATCTTCATTTACCTAGCCTTGTTTTCATCCTTCTGGACTTATAACATGTTTTTTGAGGGCTCTGAACTTCAAATCTCTTCCAGTGATTTATTATTGATTTAATGTACCTTTAAATGTTGCCCTTCAAATAATCCTGCTGAATGTCATAGGAGGCTGTCCCTTTAAGCCAAGACTGTGAACCAATATGCAGGGCTGACTGTGCTTGACCTAGTTAGTGCAGAGCTTTCTGTCACACAAGGCAAAAAATAAAGTTGGATCATCACACACTCTCACACTCACACAAGACTGGCACTCTCTACCCTCACCACAGATCAGTTAATGATCAGTAATTACATCAAAGATGTAATTCGCTTATGTAAGGGAAACTTGAGAAGAAACTGTCAGAGATGTCATCGCTCCTCATGAGCTTTGACCTTTTTGAGGCAGCACCCACTTTTTTAAGATTCTGATATACAGCACCCAGTACTACAGGTCCTTCTCTATGGCTTCTCTTTGACCACACTGCAATATAGCACTCTCTGAAGTGTTGAGCTTGGGAGGACTTCTCAGTTTTTTAAATATGTATTCTGGTCTTGACCAAAGAGCTTAGTTGGCACTGACCTTCTTTTTTCTTGGCATTAGAGGATCAAGCAGTAATATACAGTCCCCGCCCCTGTAAGTCAATAATCTAAATGCCCTGGGTGATACAGAAGAGGCAAAAGAACCTATGTTAGCAATTTCAAGAAATATTGTACTTCATGTACATGCCTGGCTTTCCATACATGAATCTGCAAAAATTACACTTGTGCAGAAATATCTGAAAATGAAAATGCAGATCAAGAGCACGCAGTTGGGTGGATGTGCTTTTTTTTGAAAGGTATGTTTCATGTTTGTTGAAAGCCCTGGCACAGCAGAGCAACTGTACGATGCTGTGGCTAACCCTGCTCTGTTACTACACATGAATAAACTCATACTTTCTACTGAACATTGCATATTGCATGTTCATACAGCTCCATGGAAGGCACCTTTCCTCCCCATGCCATCAAAGGAGCATAAAAGCAGAAAGACATTCCTCTATGCCATGTGCCTTACCTTCAGCTTGCAGAGGCTATAATAGATCTTCTAGATAACCTGGAACCTTAGTTTGGGGCTTGATGAAAACACCTATTGACATGGCTATTTCTACGTGAGTTTGTAAGCTGACAATTGACAGCCACAATCAGGTTCCTGGAACTGATTACAGTGATCCCTTTTCAGGCATTCAAAAATGAGCTTGCCATTATGTTGTCAGAGCTGTTCAAAGTCTCTTGGTGTAAATGTGAATTTGCCTTCCAGTTTGTTAAATGTCTTGCAGTGATTTTAGTAATGGTCAATGTAGTGGCTAATTCACCATTGCATTCTTATTTTTGCTTCAGGATGTCTTTAGTCTTGAGACTCAGCTCTGAAAAACCTTCTTAGCTACTTGGATGTTAAGCAAACAGATTAAGTATCTCTGTCAGCATGCATGAGATATATGTTCTCTCTACACAGCTCCGGGGGCCCTATTCTTTCATTATCCTGTGTGTTGAGTCCCCACGAATGTTATACAACTTTATTACTATGTTTAAAGTAGATAATGACAACGAATAGTTCTCCTGCTTTCCAATACCGTTATTTCCTCTGATACCAGCTCTACCCACCTTTTACATGACACTTGACATTGCAGATCTCAGAGTTCGGTTTTCTAGTGGAGAAGAAATCTTTAGTATGGATTCAGGGTACAACCTGAATGCTACTAATTTTACTCAGAACTCAGTAATTTAGCTGCCTCTCATTATGGAACTCTCCTGTTTGGCTGTACCTATATTAATAAATTTAACCTGACCCAGACTCAGCTTGAGCACTCACATCTGATCCATGTAGTTACTAGGCTGGCATACACCTGTGTGCATTTTCCACCCAAGGCCAACTAGCATTCCCACACACAACATCCAGACTGCAATCAGGGTCCAGCACAAGCCAGGGACAATCCCCAGTATGGATTATTCTGATTTTGGTTGGAAAAAAGGGTTTAAATTGATGAAAGTCTTTCCATGCCACTTGTCCTCTAACCCAGACAGTGATCCCTAAGTAATTATAACATTATAGACACAGCCTAACAGGCTCACAATTCACACTGTCTTGCCCTAGCCTAGAGTGAACCAGTCCCCTGCCGGTCATTAGTTCTATCAGTTCCCCAATAGTTATTTCTACTTTCAACCCCAATCCCAAACAGTACATTGTTTAGAAAAAGTTACTCTTTTCCCCTAAGCAGAAAATATTAAGAGTAGTACTTTTCTCTTCTTATGTTGTGGCTGTGGCTCTGAAATATAATTGGGTTTCCATAAGAATCACTCAGTTACTTTGAAAGAAAATGTGTTTATCTTAGAGGTAAAAGGTCATATTTTGATATAAAGATGAATCAACTGTTTATTATTTAAGCAAACAAAAGTTGGGAAGAGATTCACACGAGTGAGGAATAGTAACCCCAAATAAAAGACTAACTTTATTAATAGGTTTTGTGACCCTAATACCTTTATGAGCAAAGAATGGACATGTAGACCCTGTGCTGTCTCACAAGTCCACGGCCATGTATGACAATTCTTTACTCCGCCTTTGTATTACACTCAAATTCAGTGATCTCAGAATTACACGATTTTACTTTCTCAGTTGTATAAACAAAATCCAAGTATTGAATAGGACAGATAAAGGCATGTACATATCCAAGATTTATGAACACAATGATCAACAGACTTATGTTGGGAATTCATCTAGAGTGGAATTAATCTCACCTACTCATCATATCTAGATACTGTCCATCAAGTGTATACTGGTTACTTTGGCTGTTTTAGTTGTTACTGGAAAGAGACAGACGCCTGCAAATGATGATTGACTCCATCCATCTTAGAATCCCATTTTTAGAGAAGATAAATTGCATCCTGGAGATGGTCGTCCAGCTTTGTTATAAATAACAAAGGTGAGGTGAAGTAAACATCATCTTCTGGTAACTTGTCCTTCAAAATCCAGCTGCTTTCCATGAGCACCTTTTCTTCATCAAAGAACAGTTTAACAAGCAGTACATTGTTTTGTATCGATCGACCGGTCTTCTTGCTCTGTCAAGTGACAGTCTGTATCTCCACTATGTCCAGGTGTCATTCTGCTTTTCCTTCTTTTCAGTGTTAGTAATCCACTAAATCACCCTTTTCTAATGCATCCTTACTTCTGCTGTGAGGTTTACTGCACAGAGGCTAGGCAGCTGGGGTACAAAAGATGCAACTAATTTTGCCGATCACGTTTGTTTCACTGCTCCCTTGTCTTCTTCCTGCTTATTTGTTTAACTCACATGCTGTATTAATGTAATTTTACGCTTTAATCTTCGGTGCAATTAATCTAACTTTTAACTACATCTGATACAACAGATAGCGTAACGGTAAGCAGATTCTCAGAGCAATGCCTAGCTGTTACCTTAATTTGGATAAATAGCAATTTTAAACTACAGTTATACAAATAAAGGGTAAAAAAAATAATATAAATTAATCATGGATGAATCGTTGCTTCCATTAGTATTCACTGAGCCATGAATCAGTGCAGCATTAAGTATTTTAAAATGAATACTCTACATACCTCTATCTATATGTCTATCTGAGGAAAAATTAAATATCTAGAAAAAATTCTTGTCAATTTTCTAAAGAAAGCTGACTACTTGATTATCTACAGGGACAGTTTGCACGGAATAGCTCTTGAACTATTTATAGTTAATTTCATATATTCTTATTCAAAATAAACACTACCTTTTTTTTTTTCTTTTTTTTTTCCCCTCAAATTAACTTCATCCACTCTGGATAATACCCACTTAAAGACCAGTACTTGCATTCTGGAGTAAGTATATCCAATCAGCTATTATCCCCTCCACCAACATTTCATGCTCTATTTCCTTCCTTATGGCATAAAGTATCAAATTCAATTTTATAACTATTTATCGATCTTTCCAGGTAAAACACCAGATCTTGAAAGTCCATCTAAAGTTTTTGGTATGTTGAAGTGGGACTTGACTCGTTTTTCCCTGACACACATGGGGCACAAGCTTTAATCTTATCAACGCTTCATTTCTATGAATGCAAAAGTTATTCTTGGTTCTGTGTGTTCCACACACCCCTTTGTGACCAACCATTTGCAAAACATTAACAAAGATATAAAGTCTATTCAACACTCCTTACAATGAACAGGATAAAGAAAAAAGCTTAATGGCTTCTCTTCTGCTAAAAATAAATTGCTTTCCTGCAGCAATCAGAATTCTACATGGAGTCTGATTCCAGAAAATAGGTATTGGTTAGAGAAAAGGCTTGAAAATCAAGACTCTCCAGGTTATTGGTATTTCTCATGTCTCTTCATAAGCCTTAACATGGCATGTCCTCAGTTTATACACTGCTAAACTGAAGATTGCTATGAAACTTTATTTCATAAGATAGAATAATTATTTGGTTTTCTGTTACTTTTATTAAACACTTTGAATTCCTTAAATAAGAGCACTACATATAGCGTACATATTTTTGCTGTAAGACCCTAGGACTCAGACAAATCTGCTAAAAGTAAGCCAAGTCAAAACACAAGTAGGTCTATAAATATGACTTCTGAGTAGTTAAGATTGCCAGTGTTGGAGCAGACCAATGAAGAGCTAGCCTTGCTTTAGATGCTGAGGATTCACTCTATGGATCACAAGAAATATCATTCAACTGAAGACATGCAACTCCCAGCCTGAAGCTGCGTGTAGCTAACATATGAAGGGTCAGATCTGGTGCAGTGGGAAGTACTTTACTCCTGCAGGTCACCACCTGCACATGGAGCATTCTTAGATATAAACATTCCCACAGAACATGGGAACAACTTGTTTATGAGAAGAAACAGTGCACCCATTTTTCTCAGTCCAGAAATACAGAAGTTCAGAGGTTGATAGAGGCGTTCTCCAGCAGGAATAAACTGTGAACTGCCTTTTACAAGTTTTTTAAAGTGGTTTAAAGGAAGGATAGCTCAAAGGGCCAGTGATGAACCGTGAAGTATTTCTGTTCTAGGACAATGGTTTAATAGGACCCAGTCCCATGGTCTAAAAGTCTTTACCATCAGAGTAGCACCACTGATCTATATCAAATGGTCTTGTAGAACTAGGCAGTTTCACATCACACAAAAAAAAATAGCACCACTGTTACGGGAACTAACTGAACCCCTTTGCTTGCAGCACTAGTGGTGAGATCAAATACAAGAGGGCAAACATTAAGTCAGCTCTCTTCCTGTCACGGTCTGCATGTGGACCAACTAACCAACGCCTTCACTGGGATGCCCTGGCAGATGCATGGGCCAGTAAATATTCCCACCCTCTAAACACTTCTGCAAATATGTTCTGCAGTACATTTTTATAGCTGGGAAACAGCACATCATTGCTGCTGTTGAGTACCTGGGATACAGATTAAATCAAACAGAAATCAGGAGTGAGGTTAACTGACGGGCAAGCAAAACTCTTTAAAAAACCTTGCCTTTCCTTATGTAGTATTTCTTCCAAGCAGAACTTGCATGGCTATCTTTAACATCACCATCTGGTGATTTCCAGCACTGTAACAGATTTTGCTTGAATGAACCGGGCATGTAAAAACTTATCACTATAGCACCTGAAGGTTGTGTGAAGGTCTCATCTTTTGAGTAGGAATCAATTACATAGTTTTTTGGTACATAAGAGTAGGGTGTCCTAACTAGGAACAAGTGCACATATTTTTTGTAAACACTATAGCCAGTTCTGTAAAAATCCGCCCCTGGATGATGTCGAGGAAACACAAATTGGGTACATGCAGCTGCTACTGTTTTGAAATGTTTCTGTTAGATTTTAAGACACAAGTTTTGTAAGTATCTGTTTCTACATTTGAAACTTTGTGTAATATGCATAGTTTCTTTATGAGATGTGATATCCTGTTTGGATCTTTTTGATTTATGACAGAAAGAGTACATTTCAAGCTTATGGCAGCAGAAGAAAATAAAAAGAAATTATACTGCCTAATGGACATAGAAGAAATGTTAACTTTCAAAGGTATTCATTTAGACATAACTAAAAAATGTCAATATTAGGTTGGAACACTTAGAAACAGTAATGTGGGGAGGGGAGAGTCTACAATAGGAAGTTCTGATGAATATTTCAGTGATTAGAATCAATATTTACTTTACTTGAGTTAGTATTGTACAATATATCTATGAAGCAAATAAAAATAAACCTAAGGAAGCCAGGAAAAGCTCTAGGAAATTTATTGCAATCAAAATGGTCGACCAGTTATTTTACTGCCAACTTCTGATGCTAGATCATTGAACTTCATGGAACTGGTCCCACATATCTCCCCAGGAGCCCTACCACACAGCCAAGGAGGGGGCCGCACTGGAGGGGTTTCCACACAACAGGTGTTGTCTTTATTTTTTGCTGGTTTCTGGAATCCCCTGGCCCCTGATCTGAGGCATTTTGCTTTTTCTTCCCTGCTCTTAAGCCGAACCTTAAAGAAATATTCTCATCACCTAAATATCTGGCAATGCAATTTTTTTAGATAATTTGTAATTAGCATTTAAGACATAATTTATAGCAGGGGGTTGCATGCCTTGGTGGAAAGGTGTCCTGCAAATAAAATGTACTTTTGCTCTATTTTCATAGACCTGAAATAAGCATGTTGAATCTGATGTTATCTGTGGAAATCAGATGTACTCAGAAACTTCAGCCCAGGGCATTTTTAAGCATTAATATCCAATATAACATGTGGAATACATAAAGGACTCTGAATCAAGGCATTTCACTTGGAAATTTTTGAAGGCAGATGTTGAGATCAGCCTCTTCAGATGCATTACTCCTAAGAATACTGATCAAAAATAACATTGGACTTGCAAAATCCTAGATTTACATTTTATACTAACTTCTATTTCCAATTTAAAACGTGGTTCAAGATCTACGTTGAAAAATAATCTGCAAATGTAGGAAGGCCTGGGTGCACAGTCTATGATTACAGTGATAAAGTAGAAGGAACTGCTTATTTTGTTGGCTTGGGGTTTTTTCAGAACCATTTCCACATCCTCTGTTGTGTGGTGGTTTTTCCAAAAAGAAAAAAATAATGGCCACATGGTGAGGAGCAAAAAATCCCCAATGGGGTACGTTGATCTCTCCATGATGCAAATGGGAAGTGAAAATAGATTCAAGTTTCTTTGAAATATTAATGGTTGAATGTAAACCGCACCAACAACATCAGTCTCAGTGTGAACATTTATGAATGACACCCAGGTTAAATAGGAAAGGGGGAAAAAAAGGTCTGAGTCAACCCAATAGTAACTGAAGTACAAAATGCTCTTAGAATCAATATTTGCCCCTCTTCCTGGGGAGCTTTTCCCTGGATGAATAGAGACCTACACATGATTAGAGCTTAAATGCATCTGTGGAAAAGACACAACTGTATAACACACCGCTAATGTAAAGCAGAGGAGCTGAATGCTGGAAGATGAGGGCTACCCGCAGTTACCTCCTAACCCCTCTGCAATCAAGTCAGTGGCTCAGCAGAGCTAGGCTACAGTGATCTGGCTTTCACAGCTGGACGTTATCCATAGTATTTACTAGTTACATTAAGGCAAGGTCCTGATGCTGAGATCTGGGTCACCAGCTGCTGCTGCTTATAATTTCACAAGAAGGCACCAGGCAGCACTGGTGGTTGATTCACCTCAGCTGAAGCTGAAGTTGTATGGCTAAAACCATGAATGTTGGAAATCATACCCAAACTGCACAAGATAAAGAGTGATTGCCAGGAGCTTTAGCCAGTGGTAGGATATGTCTGCTTAAAAAGATGTGTTTGCACAAGGTGGTGGTCAGAGCATGGTTGACATATTCAACTAGTTTCAGTGTCAATGATGGATGCCAAGAGGCCTCTGCAAGTGGAGGTCCAAGAATAAAAGCTGATAATTTTGCCTGTTCTTCTTTCTGAGGACTCTATCACACTGCCTTTGATGCCTAAACTACTTAAACATGTAAGAATGCAATGAAAAGAGGAATTAACAGCTAGAGGGAAAAAATGTGGTTTAATTTCTCTTGTGCTAATGTTTTATCTTCTTACTTCATCTGTTTCTTCTAACTCAAGTTCACTGTGGTAGTTAAAATTTCACCTTAAAAATAAATCTATTTCACATGGGAAAAAGAACCTAAAGAAACCAAATAAAGAAAAGTCCAGTCACGTTTATAAAAAAAGACCCACCCCATTCAAACAAAAAAAAAAAAAAAACACCAAGCAAACAAACAAAAAAAAGACAAACCCAAAACTGTTTACAATTAAGTCAAACACAATGTAATCTGAACTAAAGAAGCTGATTCCACAAACAATACCATGCAGGTGAACTGCTATTAACTTCAGCAAGATTTTACAAGGAGGCATGAAAATGGATACACAGACCAAAAAATCCAAGAATTCTCAAAGCTTGGTATGTGTGGTTTGTATAAATAAAGTACAAACAAAAAACAAAAAAAGGGGGGAAAAAAGATGGATAGAAGTTCTTTAAAATAACAGGAAGACATTTCCTCATAACACTGTGTCTGCAGAAATATTTTTACTTTGTGATGTTAAATTAATTATTTTATGTATATAAGCACGCAGATGTTAAAACGTTTCAGCTGCATCCGGACATGGTATTTATCTTTAAGACATAGTACTTTCCTCATAAAAATAGATCAGGTTATCTCAAAATTATTTTAAATTTGGGTTGAGTAAGCATTAACAGCTGCAAGTGCAAATAGTTTTCTCACAAGGCTGTAGTCACTTGACTGCCATCAGCCAATTGTCCCCACTGCCATATAGCCAAAAGCTAATGGAAGTAGATGGGAACGTGGCTTTCCCTGCTCTTGTATCCACAAATCCTCAGCATGTCCCTGACCTCAGAGGGTGAGCAAAGTGGAGATACTTTCAATATCTGTGGTTGAAATTGCTCTACGTTATATCGTTGTCCCATGGACATGGGAACAGGTTCCCAGATTATCTACATGCCTGACAAACGTCCTTGTCATTAGGTTAGAGATATTTTTGTCTTTCTCAGAGCTGCAGTATGCCACATTCCAGTTGAAGATGCTATTTCCTGATCACTAGGCCACTCACTTGAGCTCAGTTCCTCACCCCAAATCAGACAGACAATTTATTATTGAGCACACTTCTCAGATGATTTATAGAACCTGCAGCCCTGCTGTACTTTGAGAAACAACTTCCTCCACCCTGCTTCAGTGTTACCTGTAGCTTGCTGCTGGATTTCTTCCACTCTAGATGCCCAAGCACTAAAAATGCAGGAACAGGGGAAAGCAGCAGCAGCAGCTTCCAGCAGTTTTGCAAGTGTATCCTTCATTTCTTCTGTATTTCTTGCAAGTAAACAAAAAGTTTAGTTCCAACTTGAATATAGTGCTTTGTGGCAAAGCAAATGCAATATGTTGAGGGGGCTTAGGTGAGAATCCCAAACAGATTTACATTTGGATGCTCCAGCCTGAATTGCTTGTCCTTACCTCCATTTTGGCAGCCAAAGAAATAAAACATAAAAAAAACCCACCCTCAGATATGCCTAAAGTTCTAATTGTGATGTTTTAAATTGGAAGAGCAACAGCTAAAGTTGCCATTTAGTTGAGTCCTGCATATACAGTAAGACCATTCTTACTCTAACTTTATTTAAGTGATTATTGTGACTTTCAATATTAATCCTAATGATAGGACTACAATACCTTCATAAATAATTTTAAACACTGTTCTAATGACTAATAAATATAATGAAGAGCAAGCATAAAGTAGGATGGACCCAGTTAAATTACTCTTCAGTGTCCAATATCCATGGCATGTTGAACGATTAGACTTCTGTCCATCTATAAATAATCCTAATTATTTGCATTTATTACTATCAAACCCAGTAATTTGGCTAATTACTACAAACAGTAGTTAACATATTTTCAGTTTGCAGTAATAAGTCATTTCTTAATTTCTAATTATCACCACATCCTTTAAATCTCTTATTCCTGATGCAGTTTAGCTTTGATAAAGTGTCAGAAATAAGGCTTCCAAAGTTTCTTAACCGTATATTCTCCTTTATTTAAACAACAGATTTTCATCAGTACATGAGTATGTCACTAACTATTCCTTGGAGAGATGTTGCAGTCTGTAGCACTGGAATCAGTCCAATCCCTGGTGGGGACTGGACCATTCAATGGCTCTCTCCTATCCTGATAGCCCTCTTTGTCTTCTACATAATGGCATGCAGTCCCAGTGAAAGACACTCTGAGGACTACAGCAGTTTTGAAATACCAGAGTTTGAATCTTAGTGTAACAGGTTCCCATTAATGCAATTCTATTGACTTCATTGGAATTACTCCTAATTTACAAAAGTGTTATAATTAGATTGTGACTTTTAGAGCTAGCCTTGAAAAATGAGAGATGTATAAATTAGATCAGCTCAAAAGCATTTGAAGAAAGCAATATGGCCAGAACTGGTCAGAAATTCTCCAGCAGAATGTTTTTTATACCAGGGAATATTGTTTCATAGAAATCAAAACATTCTGTGGAGGCTTTTCAATACACCATGGAACCCAGGTTCCTGCAGGAGCCAGCCAGCCAGGTTTCCAACCAGTGTAGTTTCTGGCCACCTCACCTGTTCCCTCAGCAATGCAAGTTGACTGGTAGACAGTTGAAGATAGTGGGAATCCTGGATTTCACCTGCTCAGGTCTCAAGTGCTCCACAGCCTCTTCTGAGAAATTTTGTAGGTTTCAGGTTTCTAATTAGCAAGGGGACAAGAATCTGGCTTTCAAACTCATTGTTCCTCAGCAATGACTTCCCTTGAGCTCCCAGGTTACCAGCATTTGTGACTCCAGCTCACTGTAGCAAGAAGCCACCACCCCCATGGCTGGTGACTCTGGGTCAGCGTATTAGAAGGATCACCCTTATAAAACTTAGGTTTACACTAGCAGGAAATATCATCAATCCTGTCATTAATTCCTTCACAAAACAGAATTGCGTTTTCTCACATAACTCTGATTGTGACTGTCATTGTGCATCAGGCTTTTATAAGCAGTGAATTGTAACATTTGTTTTTTCCTTTTGTGCCCTATCATTTTCACACATCCCAATTCACATGCTGGACAGCTTAGGAGTCTTTCACGTTTTCTGTGAATATACAGTTCAGGTCACCATGTATCCACAGGGAATTTCAGACTATGAGGATGCACTCTTCAGAGCCTTGACCTTTTTAATACTATTTATCACCTTGCAGAGAGCCTGAAAAGCTATTTCCCATTCTAAGATGATTAGTTTTATACCTAGAAGGAGATACAGCAGCAGAAGAGGGAGCAATTCAAAGTATTTTCACAGACTGCAAATACCAGCCTCGTCAAAATATGGGAGACTGCGCAACTTCCAATTCTGTTCACGATACAAATAAATTCCAAAGATAAGCATCATACATTCATTTTCCCTGAAAATGTTCAGGGCTGAGAAAACTCTTGGTTTTGTTGCTCACCATTTGCTTTTTCAGTGAGATCAAGGAGCTCTTGAAACACAGAAGGGGAATGGAAATTTCCTTGTACTGATCAGAATAGAGATGTTAATTTTAAAAAGAGAGAGGAGCTAGTTCTGGCTGATGACAGAGAGAAGCATGCATGTGCATGTTAGATTAGAGGAACCATTCAGGAATCGTACATTCTTACCCAAATGTTATCCCTGCAGTGCTACCAAAGTCAGTGTTGGCTCACATTACCAAGTACACAGGTGCTGGCCTTGAAACACAGACCTGCCTAAGAGCTAGTTCAATTGACACAGACAGTTTTTCTGAAAATGTGTGTTTGCAGATTTGCAAGCTTGGTATGTCGTAACAATACATCCCCTTGTAGTCTTACTCTGTGCCTTGTCATCTTGTAAGACCTTCACTGCTCAGCCAGTTTACCCTGTTATGCTCTGAGAAACCTGGGCTGGGTGCCACAGACTCCCTGTGTGGTCTTGGCAAGTCATTTGGGGTCAGAATTTTACTCATGCTTAGTTTGAAAGTTGTTCCCTTGGTTTTAGTGGGATGGCTGAAGGAGTGAATTACTACACATGGAGACTGGAGTTGTGAAACTTAAACCCTTTAGATATTTTTGTTAGGACTGACTCAAGAACCCTATATTTGCATCTGAGTACATGAATGAACAGTTCTTCTGATCCTAAATAAATTTGGGATAGACCACTTCTGAAGAAAAGTTGTTGCAGGAGACACCCACAAAGTGAATCTTTTTTCCATTAATCAATCCAAGGAGCTTCTTATACAGTTTGGGAATGGTATACATTAACATGCCATTTATTTTATCAAAGGATTTGAGTTTTCACAAATGCGTTAAGTAACAATGAGATCACCCTTGCAACATCAAGGATAACTCTTACGAAAGACCTCTTTCCAGTGTGTAGACATATTGATAGCCAAAATGAAGCAGTGGACAGCCTCCTAAGGCACTATGATGCACAGGTTCGGTGTTCCTTCTTGTTGAATAAATTACATTTTATCAGTCACTTAAAAGCTGGACACTTAGCTCTGCTGCTTAAAATAGAGAAAGCCCACCCGTTCCAAGTGCTTTGTTCCTGGGTTTCTCCTGAGCAAATTTCTGTTTGGCTCAGAAAGGAGTTGAAGACGATGCGGGAAATAAATTTCTTATTTATTCTTCCTCTTTCCCCATTTTCTTTTCACCTTCATATCAGCCTGGTTAATATAACATGTTTATGAATAGCTTCCTTTCTAAAGTGAGGGAACTCCAGACAAATTAACACCTGAGTAAACGTATTTCTTTCTCTAGGTGGTAGCTCAAAAACATGAGATTTGATGAAGAAGTCAGAGACATTTGCACAAAGGTTGTAGATAATGTGGATGATAATGGAAACCTGAAGGCAAATGTGCTTTACATCACCTTTCTGAGAACAGTGCTCTTTCTATGTAAGCAGCTTTGGTGTTTAGTGTTTTGCAAACTTTTATATTAATCCAAATTTAGGCAATTAACTTTGGCCACTCAAGACTAGGAATTTGACCCTAGGCCTATGCAAGAAATCTCAAAGACTCTGCAAGCACCTCTTACATGCTTGTGCATTTATTTACTTCCCACTCTCCAGTCCTGAACTTCTTTGATCATTCCTGTGTTGGAAAATTGCTCAACATAAGACATGTTATAAGATTCACTCTTGTAAGTTCAAAACTAGAAATAATTTCTTGCCTGGGTCAACAAAGATTTCTGAGAGGTGGTACCCGAGATTGTCTGCCTAATCCAAGGTCAGGGATATCTAATAAAAGACAAGAATCAGCAGAAGCATCAAAAGCCCTGCACAGAAAAAAACCTTATACTCTCTTCATGCTCTGTGCAACTGAACAGGATAGGTATTTCGTGCAACTTTATTTGGTTTTTATGCAGAAGGGAAATGAAAAACCAATGTAAAAATTAGCTATGCTATTTATGATCACTTGCCCAGACTTTTTTCCCATACCACTGAAAAGCAGATTGTGGCATCTGAGTGACTGGTTGGGACACATTCTTTGGAGTTAGATCTTTCGTTGCTAACATCTCTTATTCACAAAGCATAAACATCTGTGTAAAGTGCCTGTAAGGCATAAAGACTGCATAAATTACAGAATACCAAGTTTTGGTTTCTCAACTTCTGCCTCTGCAGAAGAAAAATATTGCCATTAAGACTTGTTTGCTTATACTATTCCTTTGTAAACTACCAGTCTCATGTATTTACAGCTCTTGGTCGTCTGTTACCTCTGGAACAATGTATTCCTTTACTTAGTTTGGGTCCCAGATAATTCAGCTCTAATTAAGGTGTTCTCGCAAGTCCACCAGGCTGCCAGTAGGTGAGTGACTCTGCAGAGCACCATCTCACAGTCTGTCTACCTCCAACTGCATCCCAATCGCCAGCAGCTCAGGTATCTCTGACAGCCTCCAGATTTGTGTGAACGTCCCATGCCTGGACATGCTCCCTGCACCTGGAGCACAGCATCTTGAATACAATGAAATATATTTCCTTTGGGAGCTTAGAAAATTATCGGTGACAGCTAATCAAACAGCCCTAGATCATGATATTTTCATGTTCCCCTACATAACTAAATCAGACATACTGTAACGGGTAAGGATAAAGTCATGTAGAGAACAGTGTGGGTTTTTCAGCCTTAATGTTAAAAAAAAATCAAGAGGTAATTAAAGAAGTCTATTGAATTTATTATAAGGGAGCAATTCTCTAAGACCACGATTGAAAAAGCAGGACTGGCTCATGAAAGCGGTATTTTTAGGAAAAATATTAACTAGTCCTTAGCAAAAACAAGGTGGGCCGAGCTCCTACAAGCACTATGCTGCTTTCAATGGCCCTGATTTCTTGTCTGTGTTTTTCTTTCTGAATGCACAGCCTTACACAACAGAAAAGTTGCTGTATTTCTCTTAGAAACACTATGCTACCTACTCAGATGACTGTAAATGATCTTAAAATGAATAGTTAGAATACAGATTATTTTAAAGTTGTAAATTAAAATTAATTGCAACTTGATTTTATTTTCTTACTATTTCTCTGTCAAAATAACTCTGGGTTTTTGTCTTACCCCTATACTGTTCTAAGAAGAATACAGTTTTGCCTAAATAAAAGGTGTTGAACAGAGGAGACTTACAGATTTTGATTAATAATACTGGAAAATCTACACTCTTCCCACAGGCAAGTCAAATAGTCCAAACCAAACTAAAGCTGATTTTCAGGAGATAGGATAATTATTTTATTTTTTTTAATACAAAACTTCTGGATATAAATACATATGGGATCATTCCTAAATTCAGAGCCAAACCTAAACTTTCTGTGGTTCATCCAAACCTATGTTTCCATAAATAAACAGACTGTAAGCATGGAAATTGAAAAGGCAGATGAAAACAGGGGAAACAAAGCAAATTTACAATATAGTGATACGTCACTGTGAAATTTTGCTGGCGCCATTAAAAACACGGAAATGAAAAGACACATTGGATACTGAAATTTTAGGGAAATGCTTTGAGTACTTTCCTGACATTCCTGAACCCTGTTTCCCAAGGTTCCAGGGTTTCAGATTTCTGCTTTTATTTTCTGTTTTCTTTAGGAGGTTTTCTGAGAAGATTCATTCTGAATGCAACAGAAATATTTTCTTTTGAGCTTTGGAACAGAATAACGTAAGTCTTGTTCCATGGAAATGGAATGGAGAATGGGCAGACAATGGCTGGAGAGCAGCCCTGAGGAGAAGGACTTGGGAGTGCTCATGGATGAGAAGCTCAACATGAGCTGGCAGTGCACACTGGCGGCCCAGAAAGCCAACCCCATCCTGGGCTGCATCAAAAGAAGTGTGACCAGCAGGTCACGGGAGGTGATTCTCCTCCTCTACTCTGCGCTTGTGAGACCCTACCTGGAGTACTGTGTTCAGTTCTGGAGCCCTCAACATAGAAAGGACATGGAAATGTTGGAATGGGTCCAGCAGAGGGCCATGAAGATGGTCAGAGGGATGGAGCACCTCTCACGAAGACAGGCTGAGAGAGCTGGAGCTGTTCAGCCTGGAGAAGAGAAGGCTCCGGGGAGACCTTATAGCAGCCTTTCAGTATCTGAAGGGAGCCTGCAGGAGAGCTGGAGAGGGACTCTTTGTCAGGAAGTCTAGTGATAGGACGAGGGGTAGCAGTTTTAAATTGCAAGAGGGGAGATTTAGATTAGATATTAGGAAGAAATTCTTTCCTATGGGGGTGGTGAGACACTGGAATAGATTGCCCCAGGAAGCTGTGTGATGCCTCATCCCTGGACGTGTTTAAGGCCAGGCTGGACGGGACTTTGAGCAAACTGGTCTAGTGGGAAATGTCCCTGCCCATGGCAGGGGTGTTGGAAGTCAATGATCCTCAAGGTCCCTTCCAATTCTAATCATTCTGTGATTTGACGGTTCTATGAAATAATTTCCAAACAACCTTGATTACTAGGTCTGTTTATACAGATGAACCAAATTTAGAAGATTTCAACCAACAAGATTTCAAAGACACCTAAGGATTTTAGCCATGTGTCCCTTGCCATTAAGAGGAAAAGGACACTAAAGAAACCAGTACCTCAGCTCTTGAAAACAGCATTGAAAACCTATTCTTGTCTATGACAACGTATCTCCTGGATTTACATCAACACTGAGCCAAACCTTCCCTTAAATTAGTACAGAGGATATGATTTAGGTTCTAATAGGAAAATGAAACATTCCATCACCAAAAAAAAAAAAAAAGCCTAAAAAAAGTACAAACTAAATTATTTTTATGAACTCCAGCCTGTTTCATGCAATCATTCATTATCATGGCTTGTATTTGCCACATACTTGCATATTTTTTCTCAGAATACTGAACAGAACTCATACCATAAGTGCTGGCTGTAAATGGTAACTGTAGGAAACAAATAGAGATATAAGCAGATGGGGATTATGCAGAAGCAGCCCTGTGTCGATGGAATAAGTTACCATCCTCAGCCTGCCACCAACTGCTTATCATGCCCTCATCTCAAAGGTTATCCAATCTTACAGAAGAGCTGCTGAAGGAGAAAATACTGTACCTGCTGCAGTCAAGATAAGACAAATTATCAAAATCCTATTCCAGATTTTGTCTGAGACAGATTTTGATTTTTCACCTTATTTTGACTGAGACAGTTTAGGGTCCTTTTATTGGACAGGTGTGTCTGTGGGCATGTAAAAGCAGGAGACTCCATAAAAAGTCATGACCAAGAATGCAAAGCTATGTCTGCTACCATAGAGGGATCTGGAACAGGACATTTATCTGCTGCCGAAACCACATTCTCCAGACCTTATCTTCCTAATACACGCAGTTGATATTCAGGGGGACAAGGACGAACAGAGTAGACGTGTCAGAGAAGTAGTCCTCATAGGCAGTGTTAATATTCCTCATAGTGGTTTTAAAGCTCTGCTCATGCTGGTAGATTTTACTGCACAGGAATATTGGAGAATCCCTGCTATGTTTGGAACTCTTTTTGTGTACTGACTATAAGCATTTATTACTCCCCATTTCCTCAATACTTTGTTCCTGGTCACTTGCTTTAAAACTGTCTTTTGCACAATCCAGCTCTAAATCCTTGGCACAAATGGCTTTGGTATAATGCCAAGCGCTACTCTGGTTTTTTAACCAACTAATAACTCCACAAATTCATATGATTAGGAAGTCTGGTTTTAGTCAGTCACATATGGATCAATATCTTTTCCCTTTTCCTTTTCTTTTTCCAAAAAAATACTGCCTTTCTTATATCATTCTTTCTTCTTAAGAGTCATGCTCCAGACACACCCAGGATCCTTTTCAGTAATTCTTTGTCTGGCTTTCTGTATAGCAAAAAGCAATCAAAGGATCTAATTTTCAGGCACAGAACTTGTAAACTATTTTTGTTCCCATAGAGTGGGAAAAAAGAACAGGTAAAATTTCAAAAAAGCCTCAGAAAGGAAAATCAGACCAACTATCAGGGATTAAACACAACATAGTCTAATCTAGGAGTCTCTCTACCCAGAGAAGGTATTACCCTTTTAATTATAATTCTATAGATAAAGCAGCTCAGCTCCTTCATTCCCAGTTGTGTGAATTTCCCTAATGTTCATGCCAGCTGTGCTACTACAGTGTTATTATTGTATGAGGGAGGGGAATTGTTATGTCTTTGAAATTAGGCTTCCACTTTTTGACTGGAATGGCCTTTGAATAGATGAGCAATTAAAGCACATCTGTCTCAGACTAGCAATATTTGACCCTTTTAGGGTCACAAATGACGTGACTTAAGTACGAGAAAAATAGTTGAATATAGCAAAGAAAAATACCAGCTCTTCCCAGGGTCAGGGAAGTGTTGCTAAGACTTAGAGGAGAGGATTGTTTCAGCAGACCCATACCAAGGATTTTCAGCACAGTAAAAAGAAATTAGTTCTGTCACCCTAAGGAAGAACAAAAAGGCCTGGCTGGAACGGGACTGGTTTTACCATAGGATGGAGTAACAGAGTAGGAAGGGATGAGAGAGATACAAAGAGCAAGTGAAATGACCTTGAGGGCAAAGCAGTCTGCTCCCTGCTGCTACTGAAGGAAATAGTTTGGATAAATAAAGAGGAACAAGCAGATTGCCGCTTCTTGTAGAGCCAGACCTCCAGCCACATCATCATACACCTTCAGCAACAGCAGCAGCGTGAAATCTGTTTTCCCAGTGTTTGGGTATAGGCAAAGCAGAAAGCAAAGCCAAAACTTCTTTGCTGCTCTTGACAATCTTCTCAACAACTGCCTACCCTGCCCATACACAAACATCTGATCAGCTCTTTGTATCTCAAGTGCATCACGGTCCCACATGTGGGAGGTATCTATTTCTTTTGAGGGATAATAACTGGAGGTCTGGTTTGTAGGTGAACAAAGTTTTGGGGGAACTAGTGGGACTTTGAGTCACTTCCAGAACCTTTGCTCATAAGAGTCAGGAAATTACTTCCTCTCCTGGCTTCCCCTCTGCTGTCATTATTTTCACCAGCCCTTATACTGCTCTAAAGTTGGACAAAATCTGTTGGGAGTCTAAATGAGGTCAGGGACAAAGTCTCTCAGCCAAGGATAGCACGTCAATTTTCATGTTCTACATGAGACAGTTTAGCTTGAAGCTTTGTCTCTTTAGTCCCAAATTTGCAGAGATTCAATATGCAGCAATTTCAAAAGCTCCCATATAATGCAAGTGCACTTTTATTCAGCATTTAGTTATGGACAAAACTGTAGTAAGAGAAGAATTTTAGCTGGCCCCCAGAGTACCAACATCATCAGTTTTATGTCCCAGAAACCCTTCAGGAGCATATTTTTAGCCTGTCTGAGCTTCTATACCATCCCTGAAAGGCATCCTGTTATGAAGTAGATAGCAAGAAAAAAGCACACGCTGCTGACATGCAAGAGCCCAGAGCTGCTATTAAAAGAAGTAAATCCCCTTCAATCTCCCTCAGCCATTCCTTCCTCTCTCCTTTACATAAGGATATGAACTCAAGACAGATTACTGCAAAAATACATACTGGTGGATTGTCAAGGCTGAGGCAGAGCAGACTAAGACTACATCCATACCACCAAAATTAAATGGTCTTAGAGTAAATTCTCTCACCTGGAGAAAAACCAACACAGTCTGGCCGTGTCTGTACCCTCAAAATCCAAACCAAGGTCTCATATCCAAACTGCCAGTTGGGAACGGGGCTTGACCCAGGCCACCTCCCACACCATTACTGGGAATTGTTTGGGAGATGATTAGTTGTCCCCTATTGAAAGTATGTCAAGTGTCCTGCTAATAATTTAAGAGATTATTACATTTCAGTGCTTGTGCTTGGACGCTGACACAGGTTAATATATTAAAAATGGTTATAATTTTAGGTAATTCCAAATCAATCTGGAGCAGAAATCGCAGTCAGTCTGAGCACAAATGCCACGTTGGCAATTGCACCATTCCTGCCTCTAAATCAGGCTTCCCAGCCAGACCTCATCTCCCATACTGTCTGAGGCTGTGATGCCCCACAGGAAGTGCTGTCCAGTATGGCAGTCACAAAGGCCTTGACACATGCAGATGTGTGGGGGGCCCAAAAATTACACCACATGGATAAAAGGAAGCTCATTAGTTACTGCTATACATTGCTTTAATCAATAAAGCCAATGTTACTCTGTAGAGATTTTTTCAGTCTGCGAAAAAGCTTAATTTGCCATTAAAAATATTTTGACAGAAGATTTCCTGTTTGTTTCAATGTGTCATAGTAACTGACTGCCACAGGGCAGAATAACATTGCCTAAAGCCTTTCTCCCTGTGGCATCCATTCTGCATGCAAGGCAGATGAACATTTGCTTTTCACTCACATTTTCTGCCACATTTCCTTCAAAGCTTTATTTTCCTGACAGTTCTAATTGGTTATATTTTAATCCTTATCTGCCACTATGCAAAAAATTTTTTGCTAGTTCACCTGGTAGAAGGAAGAATGATTACACAAGACATAAATTGGGCTAGTTTCAAATGTAGTACCTATCAAAAGATTCTTCTTGCCTCACAATATACCCATCAGCTTTGCATTGCTTTCATTTTACTAAAGCAGTTAGACTCATGTCTCCAACCAACCTTAAGCACTTGTTTATAAAAGAACCAGGCCTAGTTTTACTGAATAGAGATAAGCTTCAGTGACACCAAAAGGACTATGGTTAGTGAGTCACAGAGGAATCTCTTTTTAATAAAGTGATTTCAAAAAAGGTAATAAAACAACGTGAGTTCAGCATGTGCTCTATTGTTTTGGTGAACCAAGGCTCTAGGGTACTGTTCAGCTGTTCCTGTTCCCAGTGAAATGTCCCAGTTAACATCCAATAAATCAGTGGACATAAGAATGTAGGAAATATCTGTTTTCTTGAAGCAAATAGAATGAGATTAACAGAAAAAGAAGTATGCACTCTCTGCCCTACAGAAGTAAGTAGGAACTTCAGTCCTGATTTCAATAGGTCTAGAGCAAAAGTCCCAAGAAAACAAAGCACAAAACCAAAAGCTGAATGGTCATGAATGGTAAAATCTCTAGAATTAAATAAAAGTAAGAGAGGAAGAAAACAGATGGAGGAAAAGTCTCATCAGAATTAAAGAATGAATCTAATCTGGCAACAGTTTGGACAGATTTCGTAAAAGGAGAGATGGATGATGGGATATAATTAAGTCAGAATGGAGTCCAGTGGCTCATAAGTCTTTAACAAGACCATAGCAAAAAACACTAAAGGATAAATAGCAATTTATTTCTGAAATCTTTGTTTTTTGCCCAGAGCAAGGATGCTTAGTGCTATGCATTGTACTGATAACTTTCTAAAATGTATTTGGAGAGGGAACAGATAGGCAATACGATACAGATAAGTTTCTGTTTAACTTAATATTGAAGAACAATTTAAGTGTCATAAACTAAATTCTGAAATTGCTTGGACTAAAACATATAATAGTGGGGTGGCTCTAGGTTTTAACAAATTAGATTATTCTTTTGAAATTCGATGGTTTGAAGCAATAAGAGCACCATTGCCTGAATCCCCTCTGCCTGCCTCTGAGTAAACCAGTCTGCAAGTTTTGAAGAGGAGCAGAGGAACTCTGGTCCCATGCTGCAGGCAGGATTGAGACAGGAGAAACAATCATGAGAGCTGCATAAGTGAATGTATGTTATCTCAGGGGCAGTGGTGGAGGCAGTGTTGCCTCAGCAACAGAGGAGTCAGGAAGATGGTGTGACGCTCAGGTATGATAGCACTGGAGGTCCCATACCCCGTCTCACCTGATTAAGTATGAATTTTTTTCACCTGAAGCTCCCGGTCCTTTCCAGGTTTTGGGTCAGTGTAGGCTGCTCTACAATGGCAGGGTAAAGTCTCTGAGGAAGAGGTCCTCCAAATCACAGACCTCTTGTGTCTTTCTTCAAAACTCTACTGATCTCTCCAAACCCTTCTTAACATTTTTCCTTCGCGTACCACTCTTAGATTGCTGTAAAAGTAAGTTTTTCCAATGCCAACACCAAAAATAAGATGCTGAACCACATGCACATGGCAAGACTTGAGGGTTTCAGAGGGTGGAGAGGGACCTCTGGAGAGTGGTCTCTGTGGGAAGCGGATGGGGGTGCTCTGTGCCAGAAACAACAGTCCCTTTGGAGGCCATCAGTGGTGCCTTCGTGAAAATATGTTTGTGAAAATGCAGAAAACACCAGAGACAGAGAAAGAGAGATAAAGGGGAAAAAAAAAAAAAAAAAAAAAAAAAAAAAAAAAAAAAAAAAAAAAAANAAAAAAAAAAAAAAAAAAAAAAGAGCAACAAGTAACAGAGGGAACATCAAGGCCAGAGGAGGAGGAGATACTCCACAGCAGAGCAGATATTCAAAAAGGACTGCAGCTCACGGAGGACCCACACAAGAGCAAAGAGTGACCATAAACCCCTCATTCCACTCATTGCCTGAATGAAGGGTCTGAGTGCTAACTGTGGTGATAACAAGCGAGGAGGAGAGAGTCAGCAGTGAAGCTGAGCCTGGCAATGGAGGAGGAAAAATGTTTTCCTTAAGCCTGTAAATGATTTTTTCTTTTTGTTTTTCTTTCCCAACACCCTAATCAGTACTCAAATATCTATATTAACTGGCAATAAATCAAGTCAAATTCCCTAAATTTGAGGTTTTTTACCTGCATTAGTAACTGGTAATAGGCATACCTGTCTTTATTTCAATCCATGAGTCGTCTTGCTTTTCTCATTGTTACTATTTTCTGTCATCATGCCCCCCAGTATCACTGAGTGGGGGGAGTGAGCAAGTGGCTGTATGGGTGCTTGGCTGTAAACCAAAGCCAACCCACTACAAAATCATTATCCATCAAGATGACAAAATTGAATTTTGTCTATGCTCTGTAGAAGCCTAACAATGGTTCAATACAATGTTCAATTACTGTATCTCCCATGCGGTACCAAGGTATTTGGTGATTCAAGTCTTTCTTATAGAGGAAGTGCTTTTAAATTAATATATTTCAGAAGGACGAACTGAAAACTGGTCTTATTTCAGTGTTTTTGCGGTGAGGAAGAAGTGAAGATCATACTTCAGTGTGATTGCACTAGGAATGATGGGGTTATTCAAGATCTGACCACAATACTCAGTTTCGAATCTGAGTCAAGGTATTCTGTACTAATAAAGACACATCATGAAAAAACAGCACATTCATGTAAAACATAAGAGAAAGCCAATTTATCCATCGAGAAAGTTAAAGAAACCAAATCTAAGGGGTGAATAATTCCCCACCATATCTAAAACTGTCTTCAACTTCCAGGTACTAGAATATATTCAGATTCACACGAGTAACATTCCAAATTCAACTGCAGTATGCGATAAATGCCAAAATTTGAATGGGGTATGCTGGCTTATTTATAATTAAAGTTTATCAGAAGGGAAAGTATGAAAACTACAATATTCTGAGCAAGGAGTTGAAGTATATAGTTATTTTTCTTGCCAGGTTAAATGACATTAGATTATCTCCCATCATTAGTATTACATAGGTGTTTTACATTTAAACCTCACACAGTACCTGGGCCCAAGAATGTGTAGCAATCAAATTGTCTTTCTTGAAGAACTTGTATTTATGTTTATACAGAAAGCAGCATTAAAATGACTTGCTTTTCATCACACTGTTGGTCAGGAATAGAAACAGGAACAAAATTTGGATCTCATAAGTCCATATCTGTCATACAGTGTCAAGAAGTTGTGCTTCCATCTTACATAGTGATAATCTGCTGAGATTTTACCTGATAAACACACAATTGCCTCCAGACTTACTCAGTTTTTTCTTCCTTCTAAAAGCAGAAGCAGATCTGCTGACTTGTGCTATTGGATTTTTTGATGTGGGCACCTTTTCCCAATAAACTTCACTATGTCTACTAGTGCCTTTTACACAGGCTACTAAGCATTCATCAGATGGAAATGGTTCACAGTCTTTACTGATTAGGTCATATTTGAGCCAGTGACCTAGAGTTGAAGAGTAATGACAACTTAAATTGCTTTCTACCATACTGCAAACAGCCATATGCTGAAATATAGTTAAAAGATGCTATTTAGCATACTTCAATTTTATAACAAGCAGTTATCTGTTGCAGCTTTAATTCCAGTCAAAGTAAAACCTTTGATAGTTCACTACTTACAAAGCAGTATCCAACCAAATATAGTTACGAGGAACTGGGAATGCAAGCATTTGCATGCAAAGATCAACAGTGATTTTGTGGGTTTTTTTCAACAGCTGCAGAGTTTTGTCGGCATACCAACTGCTTCATTTCATCTTTGCAAAGTTTGTTGATGTTAAGATCCTGAGACAGAAGAAAAATCTGTGAAAGAATTACAAGAAATGTTGTTGCAGTTGCAGCATTCTAAGTATAATCAAGTCTGCTTTGTGTATTTTGAAGCATTCCCAAATCAGGATTTTATGGGTTTTGTTTTTCTTTGGCTGATTCTTTCAGGGACTGAAATATTTGATAAATGACAGCAAATGCTACTAACCAAATGATCATAATCATTGTTAATAGTGGCTTTACAGATGATCTCCATTCTAAAACTGAAGTGGTAGGAGATGTGATTGCATTAATAAACTTCTTAGGATATCATTACAGTACTTCCCATAGTTCAGAAGGAGAATTCCTAGGTCTTATGTATGATATTTTCTAGACCAAGAGGCAATATATCTGCAAAGAAAGAATTACTTTGCTGCCCTTTATTTATAGCATGCATTCAAATCTGATTTGCATTCAAGATAGCAAATGAATTTTCCCTTATATTCACTTCCAAGGGTATTGAGAGAAAGTAAATTTGGTTCAGTTTTGTGCAGACCTGAATATAAAGCACAGCTGTACTTGACACCTCATTGTTCTCCTACTGAAAATATTCTTATGGTGTTTGTTCAAGAGAATTAGAGACTTTTATGCCAGCTGCAGTTTTCACACTATTTCCAGTAAAAAAATAAAATTTAAAAAAAAAAAAAAAACCATTGCAGAACAACTGAAATCAAGTTCTAGCACTTCACAACAGTTTATTCTGTGGATATAAAAATGAAACTTTTGCTGCTGTCTCTTTTCAAATTTTAGCATTAGTAACTCCATTTGCTCTAACAAACCAGACCACAAGCAGTACTTCTTATCTAATGATGTTGGTTATACTTTTGGTACACTGTTGATATGCATCTAGAAGTACTTTCTTTTATGCCTTGAATGTCATGCACAAATAGTATTAGGGACATATTTTTCCACAATAATCTAAAGCAAAATTTGTCATTTCAGTGAAATGGTGTGTGTACAGTGTCAGTGAAGGTGGATGCTGTGTCATGGTCAACCAAAGACACACTTAAGCTCTCCATGTGAAAATGAAACACCTAAATGAAGCTGCCATGGGCAGGTCACTGACCAGCTGAACCAGGTAATGTAGGAATAAGAGGACAGGAGTTCATGATGCAGAGAGAAACCCTAACAAGATGTTTTTCCCCTGAGAAACAAGAGTATCAACTTGCATGTAGCGCACTCCGGAGAACACATATGGAAACTCTGGGGTTTCACGTATTTAGCTTGTGAAAACTATCATGTCCATACAACATCCCCTGTGATCACCAAAGGCCTGGTAGATCAAGAATTTTTATCCTTCCTGAATGTAATACTTGTAAAGACTGGTGTTGGACATGATACAGCATGAGGTGTCCTGTGCTTTATTATATCAAATTTCCTTAAAAACAGAAACAAACCCCCCCAAAACCCTCTTTATCTTCCGTTGCCTAGTTAGTGACTCCTACTCACCTTAGTTTTTAACACTGAAGGTTCCCAGGCACCTAACACTCCTCTTCAGCCCAGGTTCAGAAATGCCTTTGTCTTGGCAGACCACTCCATCACAATGCCTCTATTGTTATGTGCTCTCAAAACATAAAAGCATTCTAGAAATGAGACAATCCTCTCCATATCATCTTGAAGTGTTTCACAGGCATGCTCTGAATGCAACCAGCCAGAATTGGCCCCACACGAAATACATCTTTGTCCTCAAAGTCCTGCTTGCTCAAGGCAGCTTCTCCTTCCCATGCAACAATATGACTACACTGACACAAAACAATACATGATAAAGGCAAAACTGAGAGGCAGAAGGAACAGCAGCTGGCAGATGTTGGTGACATCTCATGCAGCTATACTGAGAGGGATTATCACACCAAGAGTTTTAAAAGAGTCGTAAGAGTATGTAATGGTAAGAACAGAGGAACAATATTATCAGTTGTGGACATGCAAAGGCAACAGAGACATCTTCAATAAAAACACACATGTTTAATAAAAGACTTTTCCTGTTCTCCCTGTCCTACTTCCACTGCCATCAGTGGAAAATCTTACTCCTTCTTCTGTATTTCTCTGAATGGTAGCTAATCAGAGAATATCCCTGAAAGTGAGCATTCAGTTTGACAGTCTTACTTATGAATATGTTTCTCAGACGCTGAAACCCCACTGAGACTTGTATTTCAGTATGAGTCATATTTCATCACAGTATGTTAATTTAGTTATTCGTTTCCATTGAGGGATTGTCTTACAGAACACGTCAATGGAAGACTTATTGTTTCCAAAAGAATATTATGTCATCTTAATGCAGTTTAGATCCAGTGCCTGCAGCTGCCTTCTGTTTAAGACTTGTTTCATTTAAGTTTATAACATTCTGAGACACTTAATTCTCATTCATAGTTGCTTGGATCTAGGTCTTTAGTTTTATTATTGATGTGATGCAGCACAAGTTATCCCTCTAAAAGCTGTTCTCAGCTGAATGGTTAAGCAAAACATCAATCCGGCCCCAGGGCTCAAAGCTAATCTTTCAGCTCATTACATTTTAAAGATTGCAAACAGTCAGAAGGCCTGGAATTTATGTAACTTGGGTTATATACAGTAAAAGCATGTAAAAGTTATATAACTTAATGTTCATATCAGATGTTGAAAAATAATAGGTATATCAGACACAGGAACAGAACAAAAATGTCTCTGAGGAGTACTTGAGGTTATCCTTTGACTAAACACACAAAGAGCAATGTATTTTCACATACAATTAATTCTCTCACCATTTCAAAATGAAATGCATATTTTTCCACTATTTAAATTTTACAATAGCATCCTCATAAGTACTTTAATAATACTCTGAAATCTTTGCAGTTTTAAATTGAGTTTATGAACAGGCTAATTAATTTTACTGTCCTTATTGTGGGAACATCAAAGTTCCTATTTACCTGGGTTGTTAATAGCTTGGTTGTAGAAGATTATTACAACTAATGCCAAGATTTTGTCATAGAAAGATCTAAGGAAATGCACAGTCAGGTTTCCAAGTAGAAAGGCAAAAATGATGCCAATTCAAAAACATGATCAAGAATTGCGTTCCCATGTCTTTTTTTTTAGCTCTTAAGACACATTGTAAGATATGCACTTAGTGAATAGAAACATCCTATCAAAATAATCCAGACTTTCTGTATTTAGTTAAGAATAGACACCTCTTCTTTAACATATGATACAGATGAAGAAATTCCTGTGTGGTCCTCCAGGCTGTGTTACTAAGGAAGCAAAGCGAGAAGTTCCTAGGCATTCGTTCTGACCTTAAACTCTATAAATCCCAACCTAACATTCCTCATGCTTAAAAAAGTATAGAATTTAAAAAGCACTTTTCTCTGTATTCTGCTGCTGCTGCTATGTCATTTATAAATTCTCTCTTGTGGTGTAACACTGTGGCCTTTTTACCACCAAAACTGACTGTCTAATGCACAGGATGATGCCAGTCAGAGCAGGCACGAAGCACCACCACTTTTAAAGGAGCTCCAAGAGCTGGAGTACACCTCAGATGTTATCTCTCCTATGCTAGACATCCACTTGGACTGGGACAGCTCACATACCAACAAAGAAGCTATCACATTCATTCCTGGTTTGATCCGTGCCACCTGAGTCTCAAAAACACAGGGAAAAGCCGCAGAAGACTGGGAAACAGAGGAGTATGAAGGACGGTGTATGATTAATCATATTATATTTACTCAAGTAAATAAAATTCCTCACTTTTTTTCATTTCTCAGATGACACCAATGCAGTCATTTTTTCCGCTAAACTTTGAGCCCTTAACAAGAGCTAAATTAAGATTATCATCCCTCCAGGATCCCTACATCCTCAATGACAAATAAAAGACTTCTACAGATGGCATTTCAGTCCAGCTAAAATCCAAATCAATTCCCAGGATTTTGCCACTACATTAAGGAACGTTGCTGCAGAGCCCCTTCTTCTGGAATAGGAAGTCTTCTGCCTCAGCAAGACCCCTCCTAACAATACCCAGTGAAGGATTCACTAACAAATGTTGTGGCTCTCAAGACTTTCAGAATTTTTCTGGCTCTTTTCCAGAATGTTCACCTACTCACAAGCAGAAAGCACAGAAATCAAAAAGGTATCATTTAAAATATGGTTCACAAGGCATCTTTTATTCCCTGGACAGCTATAGACAAAATGCATTTCAGTTTTTTAAAGTGTATCAACAGATTAGCCTCGTGGAAAACAGCTCTCCAACCTCCTACTTACATTAAATTCACTTTCAGAGGGATTAGAAGCAGTTCTTTAATCATTTAGATCTTTTTAGATACTTGGGGAGGAGAAGAGTTTTGGACTTAATGACCTAACTCTATTCCCATTGAAGTTAACGGGAAATTTGCCATTAATATCCAGAGGAAGAGGATGAGGCCCCAAACTTTTGAGAAAATGATGCAGTAGTGTTTAATGGATCGTGCAGACCTCCTCAGTTGAAAATATCTTTGTGGTTCCAAGTTTCCATCTACCTTTCCTGGATAAACATGGACATTCAGTTCTCTATTTCAAATTGTTTCCAACTAACATTTGCAACACAGTCATATTCCCTTTTTGTCTTCTGTTAAAAAAAGAAATACTTAGCATGTTCCATGATATTAGGAAATGCCAAGGAATCATTCCAGCAAGTAAAATTTCATACATCTAGCTGGCTAGGAAGAATAAATAATGACCTTTTCCACATGCCAGCAAATATAAAACATTCATATTTCCACAGGCACAAGCTTAATGGCCATCTGAGATGTCTGATTCATTTATGATTTAAGCACTGTTTATAGGAGTTGACCAAAGAATTTACTTGATATCACTGAGGAATGCAAAACACATGAGTAAATTATACAATGCAGATATCCACATGCAACTCACCAGAAGTGAAATAAATCACATGTACTGATATACACTAAAAAAAAACTTTTGCATGCACACTGACTTCTGGTCAACGATGCAGCCCCAGTCTCCATCACTTCAAACCAGCTATGCAATTTTTCAGTTAGCATGTTACAATATCACATTGAAAGCCTGAATCTTATGTCTCTTGTTTCCTTGATATTATGTCCTTTCCACTACTCTCACACTCCCTGCGTGTTGTGCCTGTGTTTAGTATATGACTGTTACCAAGTATAGAGTTCATATCATACCTTTACTGTTATTTATATGAGAAGCACTAGTCTCTTGTCCAAAATAGGGGTCTAGAGACATTAGATATTGGTTGCTTGTCTGGCAGCTGCTCCCATGGAAGGGTGTGGAGCTCCACTGGTCACGCACCGTGTTTTCAAACTTTAGGAGACAGCACTAAATATTCTACCTAACCATGGGAAACAAAGGACAGAAAACTATGTTTCTATGCTAAACAAGACATCTAAGCTCCTTCAGCATACCTACAGGGCCTCACTCAGGTCAACACAAGTACCTCCAATGACAACTTAATCCCATCTATTGTAAATGGTTATCAACAGGTGCAATGAATTAAGTTTTGGAACTGCCCATCTCTTCCCAATGCCTATGGTTAAATTTAAATTAATAAAGTCATTAAAGTACATGGTCAGCCTCTGGTACACGACTGTCTGTGGTGCTTAATTGTTAGCATGGTCCCTGGTGCAGTTTTGACCTGGGTCAACTAGCACTCCCCAAAACAAAGTCTGGACATAATTCAGGAACTAGCCAGGGACTCTTCCCAATACTGACAGAAGAATGGGCTTGTTTCATTTTGTTTGCTGGAATAGATGTAGCTTACATAACTAGCTTAGGTTATGTACTCATAATTGCAGCATGGCTCTAGACCAGGTGAGGTGAATCTCATCCAGTATGATTGAAATAATGTAGCTGGCCAGTGACTGTAGATGTTCTGCTGAGGACAAGAACTTTGGTCCCACAGTTACAGACAGAGTCAAGGGTCACTATGACCACATCTTGACCCTAAAATGGCTTTGATAGCATCTTTCAGTCTTGCTTAGAATTAGCCTCATTGCACTGTCATACAAACAAAACCTAACAGAAAACATTTCAAATACACTGAATGAAATGAAATGAAGAACATGAAAAGGTAAGGCAAAGGATGAGATACAAACTGATACAATATATATCATTAGCAGTATGGTTGTTTCGGTTAAGCTGTGTACATTTCATAGAATCACAGAATGGCTTTGGTTGGAAGGAACCTTTAAGATCATCTGCTCTAGCTGTGGGCAGGGACAACTTTCACTAGACCAGGTTGCTCAAAACCCCACCCAGCCTGTCCTTGAACACTTCCATCCACAACTTCTCTGGGCAACCTGTTCCAGTCTTTCACCACCCTTATCACAGAAAATTTCTTCCTTATGTCCAGTCTAAATCTGCCCTTGCTCAATTTAAAACCGTTGTCTCTTATCCTGTCACTAGAGGCCTCAGTATAAAGTCTCTTTCCATCATTCTTTTAAGCTCCCTTTAAATACTGAAAGACCACAATATGGTTTCCCTGGAGCCTTCTTCAGGCTGAACAACCCCAACTCTCAGCCTTTCAGAAGTGTTCCAGCCCCCTGGTCTTTTTCATTGCCCTCCTCTGGACCCACTTTAACAGGTACACATCTTTCTTGTACTGGAGATTACATTTTTAAATGTTTGCCCATTCATTCTTTCATGGCTGTCCAGTACTGATATACAATTTCACCCCAAAAAAGATATACTATGACATGCACCAGACATAATGCCATGGTGCTTAAACAGGTATGCCATGTTTAAGACATTGTCCTGTGTACTTCAGCCTAAACGTTCTGGAATTTTAGGAAGGATGAATGAAGGCTGCTGTGACTAAAGGAAAACTGTCATATTTGTTCCTATATTAAATATTGTCCTGCAGTAAGACAGACAGTATGTAAAAAACAATATAAGCAATGTATTTCCCTTTACAGTCTCTCACACTAGCCATAAATACGTTATTTCCTCCACAGCAACTTTTCAAAGGCATTAGATAATCTGGATGTAATTCCTCTGACTTGTATTTTTCAGAATCATCTTCTCCTGTGTTACTGCTTTGCCACGAAGAAACTGCATAAAGAACATCCCAGAACACAAGCAAACTTTAAGAAGAAAATTTTTTCAAAGCAGTAAGCTGGCTTCTTATTATGTGGAACGTAGTCAAAAGGTACAATCTGAGCGTCTAGCCTCAGTAAAGTGGAGAGTGGGGTTTGTTTCATGGTCAAATACTTAGACTCCCTGGAACAATTTGTTTGATTCCTGGAAGAGCTGACTTGGATGCTGAGATTTCCAAGGTTCCGCTGGATGCCATGGAACTCACTGTGGGAGCAGCCACAGCCTACTAGCCAAAAAATTAAAAACCTGAGATCCTCTTACTTGCGGTAAACTTTACACACTGTGGCAGGTTTCACATAACTCAAATGAGTCATGACCTATGGCCAAAGTAGTACTTGTAGTCAGCGGTATAAAGTATGTCATTGTGGTTACTTGGCTACTTCTCTCATCCCAGCTGTAGCTGTAGGTAAAACTCTTGATGATTACTTATAAAATACTCTTTAAGATTGCCCAGGATAAAAAAGTTCTGAAGTGATGCAACATTCACAGGCATCAGCACAAAGCGTCCCATGAACTTCACTTGGGTTTTAGTTCAGCCCTGCAGGGACATACTTTACTAAGTGGGCAGGGAAAGTAGGCAGTCAGGAGGTGATTATCATCTTTACATAAGCCTCACGCCTGACTGCTGGGAGTAGGAATTCCAGCTGGGAATGTTCAAGCCACTGTCTGTACTGAAGTTATGTCATCAATAATGTAGCTCTTGGCTGGAGTAATTTCAAATAATAAAAGTTTCTGTAGTTTGTAAAACTGGGTTTTGGATATATAGAAGGCAGTCTAATGTCTCAGAGTTGCTGTCCAAACATCATCTTTCACTCTAAAACGCTGTTAAGGGCCAAATTCTCTGTGTGGCTTCCACCCAGACTCCAACATTGCAGCTGTAAGTTCTGTACAGGGTGAGTAGCCATCTAAATATACTGGTCTTGAGGAGTGTACAGTTTAATTCACACACAACCCAGCAAGGAATGGCAATGGATCAGCACAGAAAGTGAATGATGGTAAATAAGAAAGAACATTTCTTTTTGTTTCTTTTTTTAAAATGTCAGTAGGGTTATTTGGCGGGGGGGGNTGGAAGAAAAAATGCATCATGTGAAATTAAAAAGAGCAGCATGAGGCTTCATAATGTCCCATAATTCATTGAAAAGTTTAAACCAAGCAGAGAATGCAACGTGATAAGTCTCAGAGTCACCTGGGGGGAAAATAGAGAGAAAAAGAAAGTATGATAGTGTGCTCTTCCTGCCCTGTAGGAGTAGCAGCATCCTAAAACCGACACTTCCTTGGGATTATTGTGCTCAGCTACCAGTGTAGCTGCAGTATATACAACCACCTTTCTAACTTTTTGAAGTTGCAAGCAAGTGTAGCACACTGTGATTCATAATCTGTTGCCCATTGACTTTGGAAAGGTGAGGTGCAATTTATTAATCTCAGGTGGAATATAGTCTTCCTAATTTACGCTACGATGAAAAGGAAGCAGTGTTAGGGCACGGGCATGGATGATGGAATCCAGCCATCCACACTTCTTGCTTGTCATCATGACTCTGGCACATTTTCATCCAGTTAGTGTTCTTTCAGGTGTGGTTTGGGCACTTGCCTGCACCAGGGACCCTACCAGTAGATAAGGCGTTCTTTCAGTGGGGAGAGAAAAAGGCGCAAGAAACTTTAATGACATGGACATGGCTACTCTATGCTGCATGGCCTCAGAGCTAGAGAACAGGTCCTTGCTCTGCTCAGTTTATTTGCTTGGGTCTTATCTTAGATGTCTCAGCAGACACAGAGGTTCTCACTCTCCCTAGAGGTGTTCAAAGCATCCAGCTCTGCATGTGGGGAATGGGTAATATTCCATTTGGAATTCAGTATTCCACAGGGCACCTATTTGGACAAGGCAGCAAGGTCCACATGCTAATTTGCTACAGCTGAGGAGAACCACAGGATGTCTGCAGTTCCTTCCACCTCTCTACAAGCGTGTAACATTTCCAGCAGAAACCAACATACAGAAATCTTACAACATCAATGTGTTCTTAATAGCAGTGATACTAATTAATGACTTATTGAGTATTCCCAGCATAGAAGAACATGTTCAACACAATAATAAGACTCTTCTTTGAATTAATTATTATAATAAAGCTGAAGATTTTCTTAACTCAGAGCAAATTGCTTGAACAAACTGTATCATGCAGACTAATATTTTAATTGAATAAGTAATTCAAGGCAGAGGAAAACAGCACTGCTTACATTTAGGGAGCCTTAAACCTTCAGAGTCAAACTCACTTCTAACATATTCTGTACTCTGCTTTTGACTTTTTAAAAGATTCTCACAAGAGTGAGAAAGACTTTCTGGTTTTAATATAGGAGGCACAAACACAAATAACAGATTTTTTTTTTAAAATCATTTTTGTGTTCTACCACCCACTATAAACTTCTCTTGGCACCGAACATACCTCCAATCTTATGTCAGTTTTAGTCCCTCTTGCACCCATGAGCATTACTTTTGACAGGTTTTCAGCCCCCATTTATTAGCAGCAACAACTGAAATCACCTGGCTCAGGACACCTCTCCTAGAAGCAGCAGATCTCTAGGTCTAGATTGGGAAGTGTTACTACCCATATGCAAATGCTGTAGCACCCACCTGTATAGGGAGGTTTTCACTGATTTTCCTGAAATCTGAGAAGACTGAAGGAAACATCCAGATTACATTGTTCAATGCCTGCT
Organism: Thinocorus orbignyianus; assembly: GCA_013400375.1. NCBI lineage: Eukaryota > Metazoa > Chordata > Aves > Ciconiiformes > Thinocoridae > Thinocorus > Thinocorus orbignyianus. Next base: position 727,349 of record VXBW01008242.1, read on the forward strand.
TTGTCATTCATAAAAATTTTCATTAAAGTAGGTTGCTAATCCCTGTTTGTAAAGCAACAAATAAGGTATTTCAAATCTTGCTGCAAAATATTTCCACAGAGCAATTCTGTGATCCAGTTCTTCCTGGGATGTGCTTGAACTCAGCCATGGGAATCTTTTAGACTTTGTGAACCACAACACTAAAGACAAGGAGAAGTCTTATGACACTTTGGCATAAGGCAGCTGTGGTAGCTTGAGAAAGGCAGAAACAGTACTGCAGACCTCTGTTAGCTAGTTGTTGCTTCTCAACTCTTTGCCCTGCCCCATAAGACTTGAAGCACTGCCCCTGTACCTGCTGGAGAACGACAGTATTTATGATTCAGAGAGGTGACAATGGCAGCAGTGGCAGTCCTGGCAGGCAAGCGTGCAGTATCCAGCATGTCTCTAGCTCTTTGAGAGAAGAAAGTAGAGCAGAAAATCTTTCGAGGCTGTTTAGTTAGTAAAGTTTAGACACTGATGAGCACAAAACAACTCAAACAGAGAGGAAATGAAGTTTATGTGGCAGATATTTGTCATGTTAGTTAATACAAGACTCAATGCTGCAGTGATACACACCAGTTAGCTCTCACTCACATATCCAAAGAAGTGTTAGGCATCCATTCTGTTTCTGGCATATTAGGCTGCCAACCCTTCCCAGCATCCCAGGCTGATCTTAAGACAGCCTGGGGATGGGAAGGGGTAGGCATGAAGTAATTCAAGCTGTTCTTTCTTGTGTGCACAGACAAAGCCCTTGATTCATTTCAGTAGCATCATTCAATTCTGAGTGTCCACCACAATCAGGAGTGGACACTTTCTATATTCATACACAAAATGGCAGGTAGCTGTAAGTAGGAATGTCTAATCAGAAATGCCTATCCTATTCCACATCTGGGGAAGATAAAAAGAGACTATTCCTCCTTAGGAAAAAAATACACCATCTCACCTAAAAAAATATTGTCTGCACATTGGGTAAAAGTCATGTCAATTACACTAATAACAGCTTTGTTGTTCAAGCGGTTGTAACCAGGTTCCAAAGTTAACAGCTTATTGTAAAAAAGATAAATGCTCACCTTTCTAGGTCATCTCATTTGAATCTAACTACAGAGAATTTAAGGCTATGAAATAACAGTCTGAGCTATGAAAAATTTCTTTTCAGTAGCAGTTCAAGAGAAAACCCAAAAACTCCAACTCCGTTTTTCAGTCCTCTGATGTGAGACCCCCACCTCCCCACACCCCCCATGACCCGACTGCTCAGGCTGCCTCACAGGGGAGAGCAAAAAGGAACCCTGTCAGCTACTATTGATTATTAATTTATTACCATATTTTATTGTAGCAGCCCTGCTCCATGACAGATAAGCTGTGTCAAGCAATTTATAGGTCTTTTGAACTTACAGGCTAAAGTGACATTGGCTATTAAATAGTGAACTGTTATAAAAGAAGCCAAAGCCCATAAAAGGAGTAAAATGGGATGAAAGGTGTCTCCACAGATCTTCGTCTCATCTCTCACACTAGTCCACCAGTTTCTGATTAATAGCTCACTAGGGGTGGGGTAAATTTCTAGGAGGAAAGTAAAACCTGCGTTAAAGTGGCACAACTCGTCAAAAACAGCAGACATATTCTCCTTCTTCTAAGGGCAAGTAAACAAGCATTTAGTGATGAATCAGTATGGTCATTAAGCATTGACCTTAGCTACCTCTATACTGACAATCCAGAGTTATGTGGGGTGAAATCTGAGAGATCTCGAGCTTTCCGTTAAAAGTTATCAGTCTTCCAAGAAATTTTCTGGGCCAGATTAAATGAATCCATTTTTTTCCTTTGCACACGCATGCATAAGGGGAAAAAAAAATACTAAAATTACAGATACATTTCATGTCACTTGGATACTTAAGTTAACACTATTTAAGGATATTCAGCGCATTACATTCCACCAGCTGCATGGGTCCAAAGGAGATGTTGGCAGAATGATATTTTGGGAAAAAGGTGTGCTATTTTATTTCATTTTTTAAAGGAAGGGTCAAAAGAATTTTGGTTGAGTTGAGTATTTTGGGTTTTGGTTGGGTCTTTTTTTTTTTTTTTTAGAGTTAAAATAAAACAGCTTGATATTTCTAGCATTTCTCTTTCTTGCATTAAAAAAAAATAAAAAATAGACAAAGCAACCTCTGTTTTTATTTAGTTTAAATACATGACTGGTTTCAGTTCAGATGAACCTGCATTTTTGAAAAATATACCTTTTGGTCCCCAAATATGCGTCCTTGTCATCAAAAATATCAGCTCATAATACTCATTTCTCAAAGTAGAGGAATTTTTTTCCCTGTTTCCTGTTCAGAGACATTCATTCACCTAAAGATGTTCTCCCACCAACTGAAGACCATCAAGCCCTCCTGATTGCAGATGTTACTGTGAAGGAACAAATTGCCTAGAGCATTGTTGCCAGAATTGCAGGCCTGAATTCAGCATCTTGTTACAGTAGTAATTGCAGCAGTATTCAGAGTGAGCCTTGCTTTGCATCCTCTCTTGTGCTGCTTCTTCAGTCACTCAGGGTGCTGTCCTGGTCAGCATCAACACAGAGCCCAGCAGTGCTCTTGCTCCTCATCTTCTATTTAACGCAATGAGGGCCAGCAAAGATGCTGCCTTCCCACAGAAGTTTCTATCCAAACATCTTACATTTCAGCTCTGCTGTTCATGTCTCTATGTGTTTGCAGTTAGATGAAACCGCTCTTCATCTTCCTTGATGGTGTCCTAGCTCTGTGTTGCTCACATCATTGTACCATATGTGCAGTATGGATGTGTTGTTCTTGTGTAGCTGTTAAACCCCATATGCCTCAGTCTGTAGGAATGAAAATATTATCTATGTAATCAACAGGCTATTTCTCATGCAACTTTTTATTCAGCACATTAAGATGGACTTTTCAGTGAGATTTAATATTCAGCATTACTGACTTACTCAACCAAATCCTGCAACCATGTTTGAAATTTATTTATTTATTACCTAAAAGTCAGGGGCACTACATGCTGCCAAGATATGAAAATTCCACATAAATAGCAACCAGTACACAAGAAGAAATGAGGAGAACATGAATTCTACAGTCAGCGTATGCTATCTGATATTTTAAAGTATTATCCCTGCGTGCCCTCCTTCTGAAGGTTATTCTGCTATTGTATACTGTGGAATTTATTACAACCAATTAGCAGGTAAAGCAACTTAATTCTATGGTTTTTTACCTCTGGAATAACGTTTACAGCTAATTCCTTGGTGTTCCAGAGTCAAACACTATGCAATGTAGAGATAAGCTAAAACCTTTCCTTTTGAAAGAATATAAGCAGTGACATTACAGTAGTGAACTGGCTGCCACACACAATAAGTAGACTGTGCTCTTTTCAAGTCATTTAATGATGAATTACCATTTTAAGAAATGGTACCTTTAAATAACAGAAGTTCAGGAATCGTAGTTGTCTTTCAGGGTGAGACATTAACTGCAGACAGATTTTACAATCAGAGTATAATTCTAGCTTGTCTAGAATAGCTACTATTCCCTGTATGCCTTGGGAGTACTCAAGCTAATATAAATTATTTAAATAATATGCAAAAGAACATTTGAGGATTTAAACTGTGACATCCATGTTCTTAGGAAAATCACATGATGTTTGCTTTGCAAACCTGGTTTTGATTTACAGATTGTAGAAAGTATAATAAAATATTATTATTTAAATGCCTCAGTCAGGTGCTTTTTTTAAAGTGCCTGCTAGCTATTCAAAGAGACCAATGTCCATTGTTATCAGAACAATCGAGTTTTTCTCTTCTTCTTTAATACGAGTCCCCTTTGCTTTTTTTCCAAGCATTCCTTGAATATCTAAAGACATTCAAACTGTTCAAAATCATTCAACAAAGCCAGTAAGAAAGACAATTATCTCAAGTTGGTGTCTTGTAAACACCAGTATAATACAATCTTAATGGAAACCATCACTTCTTTTAGCATGACACTTTTGATCATTACTAACAGACGGGTAATAGTATAAATTATAGGATCCATACCCAGCCCAACACTATTTAACAGCCTGTGATGAGGAACTCTCAACATATGATCAAGCTCTGAACTGGCCATGTTAACTACTAGTCTGAGCAAGAAAAAGGAGGCTGAAACACAGGTCTGGCTGGAGCATGTAGACCACTTGGGCATGTGTGGACAGCAAAATCAGGACACCACTTGTAGCCATCATTTCCCTCTACGTGGGAAACTGTTAACAGAAACTGAATAAGAAGTGTCAGCAAGTGAACAAAAATTAACCATCAGTCTATATTCAGTAAAATTAAGGAGCATCAGAGAGCATTTAATGGCTCACAAACATGTTTCCAGGTGTGATTTTGGCTCAGGTCAGATAAATAGCAATCAGGAGTTAGCATGGGCCAGGCATCATTCTCAGTGGGTAGCTGCATATGGCACATCTCTTTTCATATGTTAGGATATGGCCAGACGAAACCTGTTAGCCCTCAGGCTTGGAAAAAATTTCTCACATTGCTGAGTCTGCATATCTGCATTTCAGTTTGCTTTTCCTCCCTGACCACCTGGACAGCCTGAAACACATCAACAAGAGAATGCAGTGCAACACATGCATGTGTGGAAACTCACCCACTGTGAGGAGGGGAAAGAGAAGGAAAGAGAAGGGAATAAGATGGCAGCACACTCCTAGGGAGTCCATCACTGGCGGGAGAGCACCAGGAGCACTTGAACAGAAAAGTGGTGAGAGAGACTTCTATCATTTATTCAGTTTCTCACAGCTCAGAGGGCCTGCAAGCTCTGACAGCCTCTCTTCAGGCACATCAGTCAATATTGATTCCATGCACCTTGCAGGAAAGAAAGGAAAAATAGCTACTGAAAGCAGTTGAATAGCAGGGAAAGCAAAGGTGCTCATCTTCTCCCCTTCAATGTCACGCAGGTTTTCCACCAAGTAATACGGCAAGAGAAAGGCTGAAATTCAGAATGTAGTTTTGTTTGGTTTATTATGATGACTTAATGCTTACTTGTTGGATTGGGTGGGGGTTGGGGGTGTTGTTTTTTACTTTTCTGATAAAACATAGTGCAGATATTTTTGACAGTTTTTGCTTGAACCATCAGTGATCCGAAAAAATCAGCTAATGATGCAGCACATTCTGGGATTCTTTGGTACTTAGCAAGCTGCAGAACTAGTGAATCATCACAGCAAAAGCACTACATTGTCAAAGCAGGTCCACTTGGGATGATCGACTCTGAGATCATAGTTCTGTAGTTAATGAAGGGCTTGATCTCTTTGGATGATGAGGCCAGATGGAGAACACGTGAGCCAGCCTTGGCAGGGACTCTGGCCCAGATTCTGAAATTTCCTTGCATACTAGATAATTCTCCAGTGCCAAAGAAGGAATTTAAATCCTCAGTTTAAAATATGCTTATTTATCTGCTACTTTTACCAAACTCCTAGATTCTTATATTTGCCTCTTTTTAATCTGGTCCCTCAGGCAGTTCCTCGGGATCCCCTTACTCTTAACAGGAACAGTGAGGGAATGAACAAGTGAGAACATACATACATGCATGCACACACGCTTTGAGAAGCACATTAACAGAAGACTGCATTTCAAACTGTATGATAATATAGTGCATTAAAATGCACTCCTGTTACATTATTTGTTGTGTGACTGAGTAGAAACAGCATATGCAAATTGATTCTAAGCGTGCGATGTAGTTCCCATATATATGAGCTGTACAAATGGGAATCCGAGTTTGTTATGAGCACTGACTGAAACATGATCTTTGGTTGTTTCATTTTTTTCTGAGTCATCAGTCTCACTGCCTGATAATGAATTTGAATGTGAGTCTGTATAATACTTTCTCATTCTCAATCACGTACCCTCCTGTCAACATGTCATTTCCAGGGAAATACAGTTCGAATCACATCTCACAGTGATGAGGCAAGAGATTGTTTTTTCTAGAGGAGGAGGAGATATTTGTCACCTTAATAACTTAAAAATTGATGCATTCAAGAACTGTCCGCATCACCGTTTTATTGAGCTTAGGGAGCACTGTGCCATTTTGCCTGGTGAGTTTCATCTTTGTGGCAACTGAGAACATGCCCATCAGGCTCACAGAGGGGGACACGACATGAGTTAGCGAAGTAACACTACATGGTGTGCAGTCATGAAAAGCAAATACAAGATGAATCATCCATTTCAATGTACCCAGCATTGACCATCGCTGCAATTTTCAGCATGCTTTTCTTAAAAAATTACAGTGGCTTGGAGCAAACTTTTTCCCTACCTGTCTTGTTACTCGATTTTTTCCCTCACACATTCTTTCAAGTGGTTTTATGAAGTCATGAGCATAAAGACAATGTCTGGCCTGCAGTCACCTGTGGGGGATGTATGGCATATTTGCTGCTAGAAAAAGAATATCACAGGTGGGATGACAGAACTATGGACAGACTGCCCGTTCCCTGGATTGATGCTGAGTCTGCTGTAAAGACAAAAAGGTGGTCAAGTAACAAATCCAGGATGTATTTCCAAGTCTTTGAGGCTTGAGAAGAAATGGGAGGACCGTAACTGCACTGACTAAAGCTGACAACCGCGGGTTATAGCTATCTTTCTCGCTATCTGCATCTCAAGAAATCTTCCTTGAGAGCAGCTTAACACATGACTAAATCCCACACAACCTAATCAGGTCTCTGGTGCAGTTCACAACATTTCTGATGAGCTGTAGTGCTTACAAAAGGAGAAAAGCTGGCAACAGCAAAGGGAGAAATCTACTAGCAGAAGAGCATGCCTGGCAAAGCCAGAGAGCAGCTTCCCACCCTCAGTCAGAGGCACAAACTGCTCCTGCCACCTCACCACAAGTGCACTTCTTGCAGCTGCCTGCACTTTAACAGAGAAGGCAGTTTTCTCTATCTGCCTCTGACACACAACCGTGAACACTGCTATCTGTGTGAACACAGAGCAACCTTCTTCTAACAGATGGGGAAGGTCCCATGTGAGCTATCCTGATGTCTTCCCTGGAGTTGAGGACCTTCAGCTCACTTCCAGTCCAGTCTCATCCGTGGTTCCCTGGGACCCCATCCAGTTTCACACAGCAACCTGAGCATTCAGTTATGCCTTTAAAGGTCTAGGCTTCAGCTTTCCACAGCCATAGATCAACTTGGTTTTACACACTCCTTAGACCATCACTGAATCTGTTAAGAACACCCTCCGCTCCTCCTGAAGAAGCTATGCTATATAACACTGAAGTTTGATGATTGCAACACTTATCCAGGTTATGGGAAAGCCTACCTATTTGTATCTACTTAGAAAATATTTCTGTAATGTACCAAGGATGGAAACTTTAAGCACCAAGACCAGGACCCAGGCCTCCTGTTTTCAGCCCTCTACCACTAGCACAGATGACAAAGTACCTTCTTACCTCTTATTTTTCTATCCCCATGGCTTTTGCATTTTTGAAATGAAGGTCAGGGATAGGAAGTGGAATGGGAGAGATTCCTTGGGGAAGAGGCAGAGTTGACCGAAAGATGGATGGAGAATCAGTAAGATCAGGGAAAGACCAGAGGCAAAAGCAAGAATGGGAAAAGAGAAAGAAGATTTCTGAGTAGAATTCATTTGATCAGGAGTGGGAGACAGGTCTTAGAGCACATGCAAAAGGGCAGAGCATCAACTGAAGGGCAAAAGGTGGTAATGGAAGCAAGAAAGGAAGGAAGGAAGGAAAGAAGGAAGGAAGGAAGGAAGAAGGAAGGAAGGAAGGAAGGAAGGAAGGAAGGAATGTGGAGAACTACCACAGGAATTAGGGGACTACAATTTAGTAAGCAGAAGCTAGAGAGAAGGTATGAAAACAGAAGGTAATGGGGATGGTAGAACAGTAGCATGCCCTTATTTCAAGAACTTACTAATTAATATCGTATACCTCCGCTTTTGCTTTCTAACAAATTGTTGAGACACACTGGCAAAAGTGCATGTCTCCATCGCCCTCTAGTGCCAGGTCCACTTACGAGATGTGTGACAGCTGAGAGCCCTTCGGCCTCGCTAAGAAGCAAATCTGAAGACCCAGGATTCTTGATAAACCATATAAAGAATCAAAGCGGGGAAAGAAAGAGATCTTTTTTTCCCTCATTGTTAAAAATAGGTATATTAAATCACATCAAAAAATCTAAACCAAAAGAGCCATGCATGTGACCACTTAAGAAAATGTCAACAGGTAATTGTCATTTGGTGGTGTTGACCTTACTTGAACTTGCACTTGGTAATATTCGTGTTCATTTAGCATTATTTGCATAGACATTGAACAAGATACACATGAGAGATGGTCTTAAATAATAATAACAGAAAGCTTTGTTTCTTCATTTATTTATATTGGACATGCAAGTTTACTATCCTACCAAGCTTAAAGGCCAACTGAAGAAACAGGAGCATGGAAACTGGGCAGTGGAAGGAAGAGATTTATAGATTGTTTAAAACCCTTTTTATCTTCATTTGGCCATGCTGCTTTATTGGTTGTTTTTTATTATTATTTCTAGGTAGTTTTACTGGTACAAACTTGGTGCTAACTGGCACAATATTGTGCATTCATGTAAAATGCAGAAATATGTACTTTCAAAACTAATGTTTATGCATTTCAGGTAGTGGTGTGGAAACTTTAAGGAAGGTCCTCTCTAAATGGCATTTATTTCAACAGGTTCAAATTCTAGGTTTTAAACTTATTGCTGACATTTGGTTTAGTCTAACTTAGTCAAACCTCTGCTAAATCACAGCAATTCTCAATTCTCAATATACCTTTAAAAATTTTAACACAACCTGTTCCTTAAAGCTTCTCTCACCCAGCTGTCTTACCGTGATTGCTTAACCCATTGCAGTTTCTCTGCTTCTTCCCTAAATGAGTTTATATTCAGACTCAGAAGTCCTTGGCCTCTAAAGGAAGTTGTAGAATAACTTCTGTTCCTTGGAAACAAGCAGTGATGCAAAAATGTGTATCGTCTTGCAGTTTTGACTTAATACATCAGAGGGATTCATTTGTAAACCATGTGGCCACTCTGCAGGACCAGAGTTGATACCCACTGAAGGCAAGGATACAACCCCAGTGCTGATATACTGATGGAAATGGGCGTTTGTTTGATTCTATTGCTCCCACATTCAAAACAGGAATGAAACGTCTTAGTTGCTCAGACCCCAAAGGACCATTCAAACTTAAATGACTGGCCACACACCTTAGTATTTGTTAATCATCATTTGTGAAAAAAAACCAAACATGGGATTGATGGCTGGATGAGTAACAGCTGTTGGTCATTTCTAGACACCAGGGCTCCAAGTTCCCACTCATAAATTGCAGATTACCTAGATACTATTAATTTCTGATCTCTTCCAGTTCCCGGGGACACTGACCTTCTTGGCAGCTCTGAAGCCATGAACCAAGCTGGAATAAAACCAGCCTGAAAGCCACTATCCTTTCCTCCTTTCAACATCACAAAGCAGAATAGTCAAGGTGGAAAGACACATATAAAAATAACTTAGTTCTTCTTTTGACTAAGAATTGCCATGTTTTTTACAAAATTTAGGGAGTCATCAAAGCCTCAGTTACACTGTGAAAAACAAGAAAAAACTTGCAGAGATCTCTCTCTGAAATCAAAATATAGACAGGACTTAACAACCAGACTGGCTGATGCACTCTTTGAAAAATGTGCACAGCCCCAGTATGAGTTTTATAAAACTATGTTTAACACTTTATAGAGCTTGAACTGGCCATGCACACTTTATTAAGTATGTAGAAACAGCTGCTCACAATTAAGTTCTTTATTCTTCAAATACCTACTACTGGGCACCGAATTGACTGCCATATGTAATCCAAGTCAGTGGTCTATATCTCCATATAGACATACTCTACAGTATCCTTAAATTACTTTGCTTTATAATAATGTTAGTTTTCCTGCATAGTAAAAAATGGAAACTCAGAGCCTAATTTTCTTGTTCTCACCAACATGAATCACGGCACTGGAGCTGTGCTGATGAAAGCAGATGTAAAACAGAACCGATAGTCAAATCCCTAGATCTTGTTTTAATTTTTGCAAGTTACATATCTAAAAGCTAAAGCAAACATCTGCCAAGCTGCTACCAGTAAAAAGGTCAGTCTTTGAGAGAGCATCAGAACTTCTCTTTGTGAGAGATATCGTTTCCACAGGAAGGAGGAATTGTGTGTCATCACTGTTACACATAAACCATGGGAACAGGCAGTAACAGCCCGGTCAGAAAGCTGCTTTCCTTGACTCTGTACTCACCTTTTCCCTTGGCATTATTAAAATATGCAGGAATGGAATATTCTGTTACTTCTGCAGAACAAGATACGCAAAGGAAATGGTTTGGCAAGCTTGTTTCCAAGTGTAAAGGGCTTTCTTAGTTCCCAGTAGCCCTGCCAACAAAATTAAAGCTTTTCAAACAACACTCAAGTTGGTCTTTCCTTAGGATGCATTTAAATGTTCCTAAGTCCACTAACGTACTTCCTTTCTTTACAATTCTTTGTGTCCAAATGTCAAGTAATTACCAAGCATGAACATGTTCCAACAGATGCTTAATACAAAGCTCAGGAAAGTAACTCCTTTATATGTTGGGAGCCTCAAACATTTGAGGCTGTCTGACCAAGCAAGATATTTAAACAGGTGTTCAGTTTGAACAAACACTCAACTCTGTTGGATGCAAAAACAGAGTGAAAACCTGAATCCAGAGTTTACAGAGGACACGTGTGCCAATGCCCACATTAGTAAGCGAAAGTTCAGTCACTTGTCTGCTTGTTAACTGTGTCCAGCCCTGAGATAGTAGTGACACGGAGCACCAGAAAAGCAGGTTGTGTGGCATGCCATTCTTTCTGGGACGTGCAGTAAGCCCTGCATGAAGTTCTCCTTTGCAACTTAATCTCATTCAAACAGGATAAACACAGCAAACATCACCCAAAGGGGAGCTGGTTCCCAAGTATTATTCAGTGTGAGGTACATTTGGTTGGGGTTTTTTGTAGTGGCATGTGACACATCAAGGAATGTCAGCAATCAAGAGAATTAGGGATTTCCCATTGCAGCCTGAGCATTTCGCTGTAAGAATGAGGGTACTCGAAATAACACTGATCCCAATTATGTAGAAATCTACATTAGGCAAGATGCACAGTAGCCACTTGGTTACCATCATATATCACAAACACATATTCCTGAACATGTGATAACAGTTTAATAGGTAATAGTTTAAAACTAGCCATGTGTTAAGCAGTATAGATGAAGCTGCTGGAAGAAAAGTCTGGGCACAGGGTTTGAGTCAGTCAGTGTTTGCCAAACTCACAGAATTTAGCCACAGTAATGAAATAACTAAATGCTACTTCATGTTTTTCATATTAATTTCTCTGATGAAACTATGTTTTGTAATGATCAGACTAATACCTCTTTGTTTGCTCTGACGGGCTGAAGTCATATGAAAACCGGTGTTTCTCTGAAAACTAGGAGGAAATTGAAGATTAGCTTCAAGGTTCTTGGAAAAGCAACACAAATCTTCATTAGGGCAGTAATGAACACTAATGCACTGTAACTAAAATGGTCTGTTAGCTCTTCTTGTTAGAAACAGGATGATAGATGAAGACCATTTCCTCTTTCTGATTACCACTGCAATTCTAATGACTTCAGTGAATAAATACATGATTGAACCGATCATAGAAAAAAACAAGAGCATAAGGCAGTGATTTGATCGTATAACTACCTTTCTCCCTCCAGAGACAAAGATATTTAATTTTAATGGCTAAGGACATGGATGTTACCCAGTAACAAAAGTGTTCATATGTCTTCCTGTGAATTTTGGAGGGAAGTTTTCTGTTGCTTTCTCTCTAAAATTATGCAACCTCTTCTAGACAATGGAACTAAAAGGAATAGCTTTCATTTCCACACTTTTGCTCTTCCTCTCATACTTTCTCATTTTCTACCATCCTCCTGGTTTTACTTCAAAATGGATTTCTAGTTGCATCTTATAAGGTTATCAGTTACTGACCCAAACCTAGTACCATGTTCCACTAGTGTGCAGTACTCTGAGTGCCTAAGAAAATTATGGGGTTTTGACACATGACAGTGTTTGTCATTTTTACTTTATAATAATTTTTTAATAACAACTAGAAGAAATTTGAACTGTAAATTAATATATAAACACACAGACATATTATCAAGAAAAATCTACCTTTAGACTGCATACATATCAGTTATTTAGGATAAAAAGTGCTACTCATATGCTGAAATTATCCCACTGTTGAGTAGTCAAAAAAGAAGTCAGAAGTTCTCCTGGAAAACCATCCAAGCTTTAAGACATTAAATTGTACAGTAAAGACACTAAAAGTTCCCCCGCCATCCGGCTGCACCCTACAACAAACAAACAAATAATAAATCATAAACAAATAATTGTTATACAGGATTTTTAATATCAAGGGTGCTTCGTTAAACTATTTCAAAGATAAATTCAAAATTGTTTAAATATTTTTCTTCCCAAGTACAATTTTAATATCTAAATACCACATAACCATAATTTAGGTTACCTGTTTTTAAAGACAGAAGATAAAAATGGAAACAATTCCTGCCTCCTTTGTGCTTTTTTCTAAATGTGTACTAAATTAACTTCCAAAATCTGTGATCAAAACTACATACCTAAGGATTTAATCAAAATATTCTACTGGCATTCTTATATGAACAGCGGGAAAGCCCATAGTTCCTAGCACAAGACGCAAAACTACATAACACAAATGTGTGTCAGATCTTTCCAGTGTGAGGTCTTCAGTCACTTCCAACCAAAGCACATCACAGGTGGCCATGAATTCTGACTCAGGCAAGCAGGACAGCTCAGAAAAGAACAGCACAAATTAAGTTGGACTGTACAAATTAGGAAACTCCTGGGTCCCACGTCCCTCTATATGCTATCAATTTGACTGAATATGAGCCAGCAGTGTGCCCAGGTGACCAAGAAGGCCAATAGCATCCTGGCTTGTATCTGAAGCCACATGATCAGCAGGACTAGAGAAGCATCCCCCTGGTCAGGCTTCACCTGGAATACAGTGTTCAGCTTTGGGCCCCTCACTGTGGGAAAGTCATAGAGGTGCAGGAGTGAGTCCAGAGAAGTGCAATGAAGTGGTGAAGAGTCTAGAGAACAAGTCTTATGAGGAACGGCTGAGGCAACTGTAGTTGTTCATCTTGGAAAAAAGGAGGCTGAGGGTGGAGCTTATCAGTCTAAAATTACCTGAAAGGAGACTGTAGCAAGNTGAAGCCACATGATCAGCAGGACTAGAGAAGCATCCCCCTGGTCAGGCTTCACCTGGAATACAGTGTTCAGCTTTGGGCCCCTCACTGTGGGAAAGTCATAGAGGTGCAGGAGTGAGTCCAGAGAAGTGCAATGAAGTGGTGAAGAGTCTAGAGAACAAGTCTTATGAGGAACGGCTGAGGCAACTGTAGTTGTTCATCTTGGAAAAAAGGAGGCTGAGGGTGGAGCTTATCAGTCTAAAATTACCTGAAAGGAGACTGTAGCAAGATGTCACTTCTCCCAATTAACAAGCAGTTAGGTTTAGATTGGATATTAGGAAAAAACTCTTCACCTAAAGGGTTTTGAAGCATTGGAATAAGCTGACCAGTGAAGTGGTTGCATGATATCCCTGGAGGTATTTAAAAGATGTGTAGATGTAGTCCTTAGAGACATGGTTTAGTGGTGTTTGGCAGTGGTAGATTTATGGTTGGACTCAATGATCTCAAGGGCCTTTTCCAACCTGACCAATTCTATGATATTCTAATCTTTTTCATTTTGCTGGTATAGTAACATGTCCATGTGCTTGTAGCCTTATCTAATGGCCCAAAACATTCCTCTACTTTCTAATTCTCAGTTTCATAGCAGATTTGCCAAAGGCGGCAATGCCAGGAGTAGAAGTAATCCCTTGCCCGGTCAGACACTGGTATTCACCACAACCCAGCAATCTTTCTATGCCTAACTTAATTTGGTTATTCTGTCCTGACACTTGTCTTTTATGTCAGGTAATGGACCTGTGGTTTTGTCCTTGAGGAACCACATTGAAGCCACAGTGAAGAAAGCAGGTGACTTCCCGCATGTATATGCAGATTCAGTTTAGGGTAGTTTTTTTACAGTACAGTAAAGAAGGAAAATACAAGCAACCTTTACACCGAGATTTTTTTTCTCTCAGAAGAGGCATTTAATTTTGATAGATTTTCACTAATAATATATCCTGGTGTGTTTTATGTCCCAACATCTCACATGGAATGTTTAATGGAAAAATCCCTCTACAGATAAGTACCGGTTCAGCCATGGAAAATTACATCTCTACAAACAGCCACTGTTGTGGAGTTAGTTCTTGAAGTGATCAAGGAAAGTGTGACCCAAGTGGGACTAATTTGGCCCTTCACATATGGCATGTAAACTTATGCATAGGAGACCACTAATTTGGGGAAGAGGCCAGCCTAACATTAATTGTGTCTCTAGGCTACACATTCTTCAGCCCATGCAAGTGAAAAAGTACAGATGTCATTTTGGCCCATGGACAGATCCTGTATTTTTTTACTGATGCTACAGAAAAGCTGATCATGAACAAAGTGGCTAATAAAAAAGCTTATAATATAAAAGCTCTCAAGTTTAAACAATTCACTACTTCACACCAAAATATCCATACAAATAAAAAAAAAAAAAAGGAGCAATCATCAGATTTAACTTTCTCTATGAAGCTCTTGCAGCAAAGAAGTTGCCATACTTTAACTATAAATTTCTTCATAAAAATGGCACCTATTAATATGAATTTTATATCACAGTAAAGTACAAAAAACTCATAAAGAATTATACCACGAAATACAATTTTCCTTTGTGTTGTGTCTTTCCTGTAAACTACGCCCCCATATCATTTGCAGAATGAAATCATACTATTTAATTTTATGATTTATATTATTAGTTCATATAACTATCAGGTCATGTACCTGGGGTTCTCTGTAGACCTAGTTGGAGTGGGCCATGCAGTCACTTTGTCTAGTCTCAACAGGCTGAGTAGACAGAGGCTAGGCCAGCACAAGTGCTCAAGAAAACCCTTTTTGCCCTTTATACTTCCTCTCTCTCCCTTCCCCTCAACTGCAGCCAAGACTTAGTCACAGCTGCCTTTCTTCAGGTTTTATAAGCCTGTCTTAAGCTCTGCTTCCAAAAGGGAGAAGTAGAGAAGTCAAACTCGGGCACTGTGATCCATTTAAATTCCACCAGCACTTGCCATTAAGTGCAAAGTTTAATCATTTATTAAGGACAGAGTTGTGGAAAAAGGCTGAGCCTTGAGATCCTTCTGCTACTGTTGCTGTAGGTAGGGCACTAACAGGGACACATGTTCGATCTTTAGGACATTTTGCAAAGTGCTCTGCTGTGGTTGATTAAAGAAGTCCTGCTGTGACTCCTCTCATGCATTGGCAGAGCCTCCTCGCGGCAGTGGTACATGGAGCTCTGGGACAATCCACACTCCAGAAATATATTCCAGTGCCATTAACCCTGCAAGCATCACAGAAGAGAGCAAAAGTGATTTCACCCCGACTGCATATTCTCTTGTTTGTCCGAGAGAGCCATTGTCTCAGCTTCAGCAGCATAGCAAATGTTTTGCTATATGGGCAATGAAGGACACGCAACACATGACACATCCTTTGCCACAGTCAAGCAAACTGAGATAATAATTCAGAGAATCCCGTGTCTGCCCTATCTCTCAGCTTGCTGGCACAGAAGACAGAAGAAAAATTCCCCCTGCTTTCAGTGCCAGAAGGCATCATGAACAACCTTGAAGGACTTTCACTTGGCTAGCTGACCTGATGCTGTTTGGAAAAAGACCTATTATTTCCTAGCTCTGTGCCGCAGAGACAGCTGGGCGAATTATCTACTTCCTTTCCTAAACCATCCTACAGCCCTGCTGTGTGCTGCCAGACAGCTGCTGCTTTCGCCCCAAACGCCATGGGCAGATGAGAGCAGGATCCCTGGCTAATGGCCAGGTGGCAGCAGGGGATCGGGCACAGGGTCAGCAGTAGTGCACGCGTGGTGCCACAACTCTCGCCATCTGCCGAGGGGGCCGAGGCTGGCTTCTACCGTTGGAGATTAAGGACTTTGCAGCAGAAGAATGAGAAAATGGGCCTGGGGGAGATGTTCCACAGTAGGCCCTGAAATTTTGGGTTATCTTCAAACTTGTGGCCAGTCTATAATGTATTGGGTTGCACTGATTCCTCCCTTTTTCAAGTATCGCTGCTTCAGCGGAGTGGTGTCTGAAAAATGCCTCTGCCAAGCAGAGAGTACAGACATGAGTTGATAATGCCACTACTGAAAAGTAGCCACCTTACATAAAAGAGAATTATTTCTTAAATCCTCTGCAATCCTGAGCCGCTAAAAATCACATGTTATATAAATGTATGTTAATATTGTGATTTACCCAACTGTGCCCCTTTCTCTTTTGCTCCTCGTTTGCCTGTCACCTGGAAAAGCCTCATATAAAAATGTGCAACCATGTTTGTGATTCACAAGCAATAATTTAACCTTTTTTTCTTTTTTTTTTTTACTCAAGCTTTTGGCTCACACAGTGATGCTGAGTGAGGCTTAGCTTCCCCTGGTGATGTGCAAATCCGCCTGAAGCCCTTGCCACTGTTAAAAAATATTCCAGTGATGGTACAGAGATCATCTCTCAGAAACTGCAGCTTGATTTAAATTCACTCGCTGCAGCTCATCTCAGCTGGTGCCCTGCTGTGTTTAATTGGCCCTCTGAAGTACGTCTTCCTTATATCTTGATTATCTTGAAAAGGAGGTGAGAGGGGAGAAGTGAGTGGGAGATCTGCGAGGAGCAGAAGAGGACGGAGCAGTGTCTATAAGCAAGTGGTATAGCCATGGAATGAGTTATCCCAACAAGCTCCTCAGAGGTACTATAGGGCAGATCCTCAGGCAAGGTGTAGGAATGTAGCTAGGAACCCAGGTAATCACATCCTCTTCCTACAAGAAACATATTAAAAATGTTTTGGAATAATTTGTTCGGTAAAATTCATCAACACTAGAAAATGAAACAGTGTCATGGTGTGTCCCAAGGATATGAACTTCATTGTCTAGGCTGATAAATTTTAAGAATGGCCCTTGGCAAAATTTAGGCCTGAGCCCGGCAATAGTCATCCAAACAAATCCTAGTTGGGAACTGGCATGGTTCTGGAGTCAGCAAAGGCCAGGGCCCATGCCCAGCAGACAATCTGGATGCAGCCACCTGTTTTAGATGGTAACTGAGTTCAACAGGTTCAGCTGAACCAGACGAGGACCTCATGCTCAGAGAAGAGACCCTGGTACCATTCTGCTCATAGATGTAAGTGATGCAAACAGCAAATCCCATCTTGAATGTATGCTGTGATATTTAGAACTAAAGATGTCTTAGAGTTCACAGGGAGTTCTCAAAATAAATCAAATTTACTGTCCTAATCTGTTTAAATCTCCTCTAGACTGACAAAGAACACAAATCTCCACCATTTCCTGCCTAAGTGCCGAAGCCAGGAGGCTGTTTTGAAGAGTATGGACAGAAATTCCTCCCCCAAAGACTGCTGAGGAAAAGTGAGCCCTATGGAAGTCAGCTCTGCGGAGCCACAACCCCAGGGGTGGCACACTGTTTCACTGGTTCTCTGCGTCACCTCTCTGCTTGGCTTGGACTCTTCATCAAGACTCTTCAGTCTACGTAAGTCCCTAAAAATCAAGGACTGGAACCACATGAGGTAAAAACAATACACTCTCCATGGGCTTCAGTGGAACTACTCACATGCTTCTATATAGGTATTTAGATGATCTGTAGAGGTTTGGTGGACTCTTTACCAGAATAAGTTCCCAAGTCCAGCAAAAAAACCCTCATATTTCTATCTATAAAGCCATGTACTGGCACTGTATCTTCATGCTACAGGGAAAATCACTACTGTAATTAATTTAAGAATGTGTCCTTTCTAAACCACGCTTCAATCGGGTTGTATTTTTGAATAATTAAGCTTTAAAAAGAAAGTCTAATGAGACTAATGGCTATCAAATTACTAGATTTTGAAAATCATTGATTTTCTCATTTACACTCATACATGGCTGCTAAAATTAATTGATTTAATTTGCATATAGAGATTGCATTTGCTTTGACTTCCAGAATGTTTCTCTCCCGAGTTTCTCATCAAACTTTCAATATTCATTTTCATAAAAAGGCAAGTGATCCTTTAACTATGCTCATTTGCATAGGAACTGAGACATTATCCCTCATCTAAATAAGCACTATTTTAATTATCCTTTTTGTTTGAATATATTCTATCCCAGAGTGCTCAGATATTTCAGCTGTGCTCGTCACCATGGTATCTGAATACCTTGCCAAAATTATAATAGAAAACTCTAACATCAAATTATTTCAAATCTTTTGCTTTTTCCTTTTTCTTAGAGAAATGCTCCTCTTTATCTTTTCTGCCACATCAGCTAAGGTAAGTCATTTTTTCCACCCCTTACCAACTTTCCACTTTCCACCTCATAACTTTCCCTTCTCCTGCTCCTTCTCCTACTGCCTGGTTGAATGGGAAGGCTGAGCTGTTCATGTATTTGGAAAAGGTTGAAGTGCCAAATTGCTCGTCTTTCCCCTACTCTAAAAAGTAGCACTAAGAAAAACAGAAATTCTTTCCAAGAGAACCCATCCCTAACAGCAGAGAGAGAAATATAAGAAAAAATCCAGATAATGATGTATCAGTTTAATACTAATGAAATATGTTGGTTCTAACCATTTATCCAGAGATATGTCTACTTAGTATCAATAGCCAGCTTCCGTCAGCAAGAAAGATGCATCACAATCAGTACATTTCCCCCTATCATCTCTCCCTCATACCATACTTCTGATAATCTACTAAGCTGCCTACATGGTTTAGTCTCTATTTTTGAAGTGTGAAATATGTCCATAATTTCACAAAGTATATTGGAGCTTTAGGTAGTAATTAAAGAAAAAATATCTAATTTATTGTCAGAATCTCAGAATCAGAATTCTAAAAAACAAAAAACATTGGGGAAAGTATTCTGCAGTAGCACGAAGGTCTAAAGATGATTTCAAACAGGCAAAATCATGGAATCCTGAGTATTTCAACTGTCCAAGAGTTCATGCAGTTTTTCAGTTTCCAAATCTTAGTTATTATTCTCCTGATCTTTGTATTAGTTTACCTATGTCTATGCCAGATTGAACGCACCCAGTCTGGTGTCATCACAACAACTAAAGAGCTTTGTGTTTCTACCTGGGAATCCCTTGCTACAGGAATTAGCCAAGGAGTCCTGGTCAAATACTAGACCACAAAAATCAAATGAGTAGGAATATTTCTTTGGCTGCGTCATCTCTGCAGAGATGATAGATGTGAACAGAATAAAAAATAAAACCAAAAATGTGTTCGCTTTGCCAAAGGAGAACATTTTGAAAACTATTCTTTGTCACTGTCTGCACTGGTTTTGAGTAATATCATCTGTGCTTGTATAGTGATGGAATTGGAGCATGTAAGATCACCTTACCTAAGCTGAACAATAATTGGTATCAGATGGTCATCTCATTTGGGGAACACAGAGATTAGTTCTTAGAAAACCATGTATGTAAATGATGTGTCACTAAGGCAGACTGCATGGACCATAACAACAAATGCAATTAGATGCCTGACCGCTAGTAGTCTCAGTGGCATTTGGTTTGTGTATCATTTAGAATTGGGTAACTTCTTAATAACCAAGTCTGCAAGAAACATATTTTGGCATTTATAGGGAGACTGCAGAGAATATCACTTTGAGTAGCTATTTATTTCTGTACAGGGGGAAAAAAAAAAAAAAAAAAAAGAGGAAAAAAGTTCAATCCTATAAATATAAACCCAAAGTCCTGATTCAACCAGACATACGAACATATATGTAACCTTAGGCTCAGAATCTTACTATTGACATTTAGTTTAAGAATATTGCCTAAATCAGGCTTCTAATTACTGGGTGTTTTTTTCCCCACAACTCTCATGTGTCTTTACAATGGTCTGACAGATTTCCACTAAACCAGTTATTCTGAATAAAGATACTGAAGAACTATTGGCATTTTTTTTAGAGATTTTGGCTGTATTCTTACACAAAATTCCTTTGAAGATCTATCCACAGAGATTTCTAGATATACATTTGAAGAAGTAAAGGAGGAGGGGTTGGTTTTAGTCATTTGACAGGCACAAATATGTTCTTTGCTGAAAGCATTGAAGTAGGCTTCTCCATAAAAAGCCATGGTGATAGTCAAAGGAGCAGAAATAATTTTAGCTGTTGATAATGATTCTAAACCCTTTCTTTACATGGTTAATATTAAAAGGAGAGGATTACTTGTTTACAGACATGCACACACATCTATTTAACCAAGGTAACTTACCCTCAAAAAAGGAGATTTTCTGTCTGGTTTGTGAGGACAGTCCAAGTGAATGAGGGCTGACAACTTATGCTGTTAATTTGATGAACAAAATTGGTTACCGTCACGGTTTAGCTCCGGCGGCAACAAAAGCGCCACGTGTCAGTCCNTAGGTATTGAAAAAATATTTCAGTTTTTACGTGTGCCCAGTGTGCTAGACTAACGTGTGCAACTTCTCGTTCCTAAATAATATCTCAGATGATAGGCTTAATGAAGTAAATCATGGGTCAGTACAGCCTCTGCAAGAAAGGGATGTAGAACAATGGAAAAGCCCTGCTTTTTCAGACCAGACTAAAAATCAGTATTTCATAATTACAACTTACAACTGTGATAACATGTGCTGATATCCTAGAGACAAACAAATTTGGGAAACAAAGAGATTTTTATCCATTTTATGGTCAGAGTCTAAATACTGAGGATTGATCTCTTAACTTCAAGAACAGCAGAACTGTCAAGAAAGCAACTTGAGGTTTTCTGATTAAAAAGTAAAGGCCAGCCTGGGGGTTGTTTTGGCTTTGTGAATGGAAACATTTTCTTATCTTAAAAATTGTTCCTTTTTGGAAAGGAAACTGTTAAATCCTGAGTATGCTCATTAGAAGCTCTTGGAGAACAAAATACAGAACTAAATGAAGCATGAATATCATCCAGAAATTGCTCTAAGGATGTACTCAGAGCCATAGATTTGAAACAGGCTTTGCTCGTTTGGGTGCAACCCTTGTTTAGGGGGTTGTTTGGTTGGGGGTTTTTTAAGTAGAATTACATGAAGATATTTAGTAAAGTAATGAAGCAAGGCCTTTTAATGCCACTGTATGGCTATTTATCATCATGGCAAATAAAATTTTTATATAGACAATGATTTTTAGGATGCAAAAATCACCAAAAATTTCGCTAAAATGAAGAGGGTGTTTTTTGAATTTGTTCATATGGTCATGTACTCTTCAGTAATAATAATAATATTTAACGCATCTGGGTCATTCCATTACGAAAGTGCAGGCATTATGGACTGTAAATTGTGGCTCTAAGGCACAGGCTCAGCTAACAGAAAAGGTAATGGTCCGGTGTTCCTGTGGGAACTCATAAGGGCAATGTGCCTAAAGGCATTACGAAGGACAGAAGCACAAACCCATAACTGAAGGATTTCACAAACTGCAACGTGTACTCCCCATGGCTTCTCTTTGCTCTGCCATTATTGCATCCAACACACAAAGGAAGGAGATTTCTAGAAAGGGCAATGTCATTAAGGACCCTGGCCCTGGTCCAGAGCTGCTCAGCTCGGGTAGCCATTTATTGCCGCTGAAGGGA
Organism: Thinocorus orbignyianus; assembly: GCA_013400375.1. Taxonomy (NCBI): domain Eukaryota; kingdom Metazoa; phylum Chordata; class Aves; order Ciconiiformes; family Thinocoridae; genus Thinocorus; species Thinocorus orbignyianus. Next base: position 749,122 of record VXBW01008242.1, read on the forward strand.
AGAGGAAATGCAGACATCTTGAAAAGCTAGGACAAAGCTTGATTATTTTTTTCCTTAGAAGTATGTCGAGATTTTAAAATATACACCAGTTGGGTTTTTAATTTAAAATTAAGTGAAAATTTAGGAGAAATCTCTTTTGGCTCATTTATAATGTTTGATTTTTCCTAAATAAAAATGTTCCATTGCAATGAAAATCAAAAACCAATTGCACTCTTTCAATTATTTTTAGGTGCAGATTGATTTTAGCTACAAGAAAAAACGCATATTCTGAAAGTGTTCAAGAAGGCCTGAGAATTAAGGGACAACGTCATAGGTAGAGGCTACGCCTGTGCCCTCACAGTTGAGAAAAGTATAAGAAAATATTCCAGTACGTTATAGTTGTTGTTCCTTAATCTAGTCATGACTAATGAACTGATTGCTAGTTAATACGCCGCAGTTGTCAGAAAATATCTAGAGTCCCACAAACAGGTCTTTCTAATAATGAAACCTTAACCGAAGTGAGAAGTTCAATCTACCATAAATGAAATTAACATTAATGGCAATATGGACTCAAAAAAATGGTTTTCATCTCTCTTCTGTTCCTAGAAGGAAGTTCTGTTTCATATGCAAACTCATCATGGCTCACATACTAAATCTACTCCAATTCATAACAATTAACAGTGGGATTCTCTGCACATGGGTCTGAAAGTAATTTCCTATGCACGACCTTCCCCAGATTCTGTGCCACTGGTTGGGGCACCAGAGAGATGACACTACATCCAAAGCAATAAATCAATAAATAAAGAAACAAATAAATCCCTTACTTTTCTTAACTCTCAGTGTGGAAGGGCCCAGTGTTCAGATTCCTTTGTGCTCTACACAGCAGAATAAGAGGGATCATACTTAAGAAAAGGCACTACAAAATCTGTCTCTGGATGGGAGCCTCAGCAAACATTTCTGTAGGACTTGCTGAGAAGGATGTGGCTTAAAAGCCTTCTTCCTAGGACCGTGGTTCTATGTTCTGGGCTGGGATCTGGGAAACCTGGCTACAGTTCTTTCTTCTCCATATGGAGAAGACACTGGGAGTCAGCTGTCAAATTCAACTCTCAAACTAGGACTTATTTAAACCCAGGCACCTAGTAACATTTCAGAAGTTTGAGAGTATCTTAGAGCAATAGCTGTCATTCCAGAATGATGCAGGGCTCCCACCAGTCCTTCATGTGTCTGCAATCCTAGAAGACTCCTGGAATGGCAAGGGGTGTCTCAAAAAGCAGTAAGCACCCACACCTTGGTAAATAAACCCCATCCTCCACGTTCAGTTCGTTTGCCCAAACATAGATATATAGTGCTATTTACTTGGTCTCCTCCACTTCTGCTGCTCCAAAAAGATGGAGTGCTCTCCGAGGACCTGCATCATATCTGCCAAGCCCGTATGGATGCTGTGCATATCCTAGAGCATCTCCCAGCGGCAGTGGGTGTCTTCAGTTGAAAGACAGATTGGAACCTTTCAGGTGGGATTCTAGTCAAAGGTGGGACACCTAAATAAAGGTGCGTGTCTGCTGGAGGTGTCCGAGTTCCCTTTGTAGTCACCAGAGAGTTAATTAATACATCCAATGGAGTGATTCGTCTCTCCTGCAGGTGGTACATACTAGCTGGTCATCTGAATTACTCTTTTGGCTACTCTGGCTGCAGTCTTTCCATTGACTGCCACTGGAGTTTAGATTCTTCCAGCACAAGTAGACAACTCAATGTAGACACTTAGATATCTTAAGATGAAGATAAATCCTCTGCTGACAGTTGAAAGCCCTAACCATCAGGCCATAAGCTGCTCTGAATATGGGGGTAAACCAGTATTGGGATCAGAGGTTTTTATCCCATCTTTAGAAGCTGGCACATTTTACAGAACAGAAGTAAGAAATCATTGTACAATTGAGAGATACATAAGAGATTTGTACTCATGCTCAAAGAGCAGTTCAGGAGGCTCTTGAGGTAAATAAGGATCATATATTCCTGCCTAAAAGGCAAAAAAACATTGTCAGGGTTCCTTATTCTCAGGAAATGTTGATCAGCCTGCCACAGTTAAACAGAATGGTCAAGAAAGAAAATTAGACCAGAGAGCTCAGAAACATTAAAATCAGGCAAACAATGCAAAATATGTTACATACTTGCTTCTACAAATAATCAGGACCTCCTATTTGCCCCTGTTGTTCTTTAAAAGGTGTTTCTGTCCAAAGAAGTGATCCAATTTTAATTGGACAATTTTGTGGGTGGTGATTTTGCTTGGTTGTTTGTTTGAAGTTAGGCTACAGATCCTTGTCAGCTGCTCTTAGGAGCAAAAAAGAAATGTTGCCTGCTTAACATCTGCTGTCAGATTATGTTGCCTCTGCTATCAGAAATGAATGCAGAAGACCAATTCAAGTTCCTGTCAGCTGTGATGCCTTTTGGACATGTTTCAATCAAGCAGCAGGCTTTTCTTTACACTTAAAGAATCATTAGAACAGCTAAAGTCTTAGGGAAAACACATTTTGATTGCAATTGTACGCTAATGTCTAATTCATTTAAATTATCATGTATTAAGTAAATATTTGATCTACTTTGAGATCCATCACACATAATTGTAGCTCTAATCAATAGAAAGCAAAACATCTTTCAGAGTTAGTGATGCAGCAATCTGACATGTCAGAGTATATGTCCGCAAATCCTCCATAAGGGTTATCTGGTGTTTTGCATATTGACTGTTGATGGTTCCGACATCTCACAGTGAACTTACTTAGTAAAAGTTAATGATAAGCCTGAACATACCTCAGATGATTCATTTCCATCTGATGTATCAGCTAAGCTTGGATTCTGCTGACCAGATGTCCGGGCAAGTCTTTGAGGTGCCCCTGGGCCCCCTGTGTATGGCACAGGGAGTTGCAATGTGACTCTGTCTGAATTCTCTTCATGTCAAACAATTGTCACAACAATCTGAAATCTTTCATAGTGACGAGTAGGGATGAATCAAGTTTGATGTTCAAGAAAGGACTGTATGGGCTCCTGTGTGAATCACTTTTTCCTATCCAAGAATTCATCAACAACTGCAGTTCTCTCATTTTGCACACAGAAAGAAACAAAATGTTATGACACCTATTCTACTAATGTAATTACAACATTTGGTGTTCTCCCAAAAGCCTCTATTTCTAGAGCCAAGTGATTAGCCAAGGATCTCAGTTTTCAATCTCTTTTACATAGGCTTCCAGGAGAAAACCTGGAAGAGTTATAATATGTTACCCCTACAAACTCATAAACCAAAGGCATGTAAAAGTAGTTAATAACGCTCCCTCATTTCTAAAGCTCACTATTTTAATCCAATCACATGGCTTCAAATCGCCTGTCTCATGATATGGTTTTGGCTGTAATGGTTTCAGCTCTGATGGTGATGCTAGTGTCTACTTTGCACATCTGCAAGAGGAGCTCTCCTACTGTGAGGCTTTCTGGGGAAAAGAAAATCTGTAGTGCTGCCTCGTTTGAAAACAATTAGTCTTTTAAATTTAAAGTAGTGAACCAAAGCTGGTTTCTGGTGGCATAGTGTCCAGCTAGTCCCATTGCAATGGTGTTGCCATGTTATTTTCTTTTTGACTAGCTTCCAAAGCTTTCCATCAGACTTACTTCAGATCTACCACCTTCAGCAGACTGGATATATCAGAGTTAACCTACATGGCTTACCAGGAAAGAAGGAAAGAAAAGAAATTGTATAGACTGGAAAGGAGGGTGAGTAGCCTCAGAACAACAGCATTCAGATACAGAAAAGCAGCTGCAAAGAGAAAAGGAGTATTCTTTTCTCAGTGTCTGGAGGCAGAAAAGTATAATGAGCTTAAACAACAGTGCAAAAAAGAAGCAAGAAAGAAATTATGAGCCTGATGTACTAGATTGCCCCTGGATATTGTGAGGCATCTGCAGGTACAGGTTACCCTAATAACTCACAGGAGTTAAAGAGACATCAGTCATCTAGGGTTGGGGGGCTGGAATATATGATTTCCTGAGATTCTTTCATCGTTACTTCTCTAGGATTTTATGCACAGGCTATTTGTGAACTGCATGGCTGGTAAATGGGGCATGTCTCAGGTATGTTGGATGAACAGAACTAGTTTTGCAGGTCCATGCGAGGGTTGTGTTGATTGAGCAACTGTCAGATATGAGAACCCCATTCTGCAAGCCTACACTGAGACTACTGCATATAGTAATAAAAACATACTAAACTAAACCAAAAATATTCAAACATTGAACCGAATTTTGATGCTCTGTATTGTTATTTGGGGAGAGAAGTCCAGTAAAATATTACGTATGTGTCATGCACCACAACACCCAATTTTTATGTACATGGCACAGAGGATGGAATTTATGTCCTTGCATTGAGCTACCAGAATTCTTACCAAATTTTTATATAAAAACTACATATCACAGAAGACTTGCCCTCCCAAACTGCCTGTTAGATGCAGTGCTAGGTGAATAGCAACACTAAAAAAAAAAAAAAAAAAAAAAAAAAAAAAAAAGGAAACATTAAAATACAGAGAGAGAGATTTAGAGAGATTTAAACTCCTTAAACTCCAGAACTTTCTCGGCACTGAAGCACCTCAAGAGCTCAAACAGAAGCAGCTTTCCCCTCCACGTGGTAGGAAGGATGGGGTAGAAGAGGGCAGTATGCCGTCCTCACCCTTGGCAGCGTAGCTTAGTAGAGAGGACATAGCAGTGCTGTCATGAGTATGTCTCAGAGTGCTGACAGAGGTCCCCAGCTGTCAGCAGTGGGCCCAGTGGGGTCTGTGTGCTTCTCTGCCCACTTCCTTCTGCCAGCTCCTGCCTGCTCCGAGTGGGGGCTGTACTGGGCACAGAGCTGCACAGTACATACAGGGCCACACTGGCTGAATGTCAGGGTTTGTAACTTCAGTGGCCTCAGGTTGACAGCTCTTATTGAGCTGGATCACTTTTTTTTTTTTTTTTTAGGCTTATCGTCTTCTCTTAAAAATTATGAATCTACATCTACATTACTGCCACACACACTCTAAGAGCTCAAATCCACAGTCTGTTCAGCTCATTACAACAAGTTAAAGCTGGCATACCTATCCTTTATTGTTTTTTCTTATTCTAACCACTGTCTGTCCTTAAATTGTAATGAGTAAAACAGGAGCTTTCTTTCCAGGATGAAGGGGAAACATCTAAAGTATCCCACAGAGAAGGAAAGCAATTCTAGCAATTCTCTGCTAATTTCTTGAAGAAAGTGGACAAAGCAGCAAAACAGAGAGGGCTTATTTTTCTGATGTGGGAACACTTTCATATTCTGAGAATCATAACGCAGCGAAACTTTCACTCACTTCGCATTTTGAAAAGGCACATCATCTTGCTCCTGGCTCACATTACCAGCTCCGAGGTCCTGCTGCAGCTGAGTGGTGGGGTAGGTTGTAGGGAGAAGCCAAAACAAACTTCTAAGACAAACTCATTTGTAACCTTAACTATGAAGAATCACTCCTCAATAATGTTAAAAACAAAATCAGTGCCAGCAAGTGGAAAAGGATGGGATAAATACTGTACATGCTGGAGAACTATGTCTCTGTGCTCTGCTGACTCACGGCTTAAACATCGTACAAGTCAGGTGACATTACCGCAGTGATAAATCTGATCTGTATCTACACGAGAAGACTCCTGAGCCAATCCTTTGTTGAATACTGAGGAAATCATAGCCACATGTGAACATTTTGTAGTGGTGCCTTCTGACAAAATACATATTTTCCATTCTTTATTGAGCTGTTTATCTAGACTAGAATTATGATAAACTTCTCCAATGGTTCATTTTCCAAAGGTTCATATGGAAAAAATTAAAAATAAGTTTCCATAACAGCTATGAGATCTCCCTCTCCTGCTCCTCTCAGATGAGCTTCACAGCCAGACAGTTGCAAAAGTCCCTGTTTGTGGCTTCCCGGCACTCAGCTGCACGTGCCGGAGAGGCAGCCCCACTCCTCCACGAGGATGCACAAGGCCATGCACTGCCATTGGGAGGCTCCGAAGCACCACTGCACTGGGCTGAATCCAGCAGGATTCCATATATTCCCTTTTTCCATTCCTTTTAAGGTGGTTTACTCCTCAAACTACAAGGAAATCTGGATCTGACTCCTGAAGAAGACACTGAAGGATGGGGAAAGGCATTTGCTTTGAATCCACGTGCCTATATCAATCCTAATTGGGGTACTTGAGAACAAGGACTAGAGATAATTTAATTGACTTCTAAGAAAACATTTGGTTAAATAACATGTGGAAATGGACATACATAGTGGGTCCATTTGTGCTTCAACTTGGTGTCTGTCCCAGTTAAGGCTGTCTGACATTTTTTATTGTATAGCCATGTTTTCATTTGCAGCTCAGAGAAACTTTCTGAGATTTCACACTTGTCATCTCTCATGCTACCTTATTTTTAAAAAATTGTTAAGATTTTTTCAAAAACATAAATAGCAGGAGAAAAAAATAAAAACAACTGCTAAACATTTAAAAAAATGTAATTGCAAAGCTTTGGAACTCTGTGTTTTACAGGAACCCTGTGTGGAGGAAGAGCGGGGGTTTTGTTAAGGATAAACCTTATTTATTCATTTCTATTCCCTGTGAAATAGATCCATATACTAAAAATGTACGAATCTTTGACAAGCAGTAGTTTACACATACTTCATAAAGACTTGCCAGAGTTTAATAGCTGAAATCTCCCAGGCAGTCTGTCCTCACTGAACATGTCCCAGCTCCTTACAAGCTCTGTATGTGGCTGAATCATGCTTGCTTCACAGCCACAGGAAAAAGAAAGTTTAAAAGAAAATGTATTCTGCAGCACAAGGCTACAGGAATGAAATCAGTTTTTCCTCTCTAATGGCTGTCCCCATGTGTCCTGAGCTGGAGCAGTCATGGGCACTGGATGTGACACCAGGGAGCTGGTTCTTCTTGCTCTCATTCCACCTCTGCTGAAACTGAGCATCACAGAGACGGGAGCTACTTACCTTCTGTTGGACAAGAGCAAGAGGTGGATCAAAGACAGTGAAAAAAAGGAATTAAGTAGCAGAAGGTGGTCTAGATATCATCATAGAATAGAAACTGGGACTAAAAGAGAGGAAGGACACAGCAAACTGAGAAAGATGAGAGAGGAACAGAGGGCAGAGCTTGGGAACAGCAAGGTGTGCCTTAGGTCCAAGCAGTGGGCAAGGACATGCTGAGGGACTGTGCGCTGCAAAGAAACTGTGATCAGGAGCGCACAAGGGGTGGGACGAGGACCCCATGGAAATAGATGGAGTGAATAACGCTGACAAGGAATGATGCTAACACAAAGGAGTTCAAGGGCTGACCAAGACTAACTGAAGATTTGTGAGGGAAAAACAGTTTTGGAAAAGGGAAATAGTGAGAATATGATAAGAATCCCTAAATAGGCTGGACTTCCTGAGATTTCTGTGTTGTTTAGTGAAGAGCTAGGCATGGGACCAGGATGGGAATGGAACAGGACTGGAACAAGAACAGACAGCCCAAGAGTTCAGCAGAAAAGCTGAAAAGCTGAACACAGTCCTTCTCAGGATTGCAGACGAAGCCTAAAATCTTTCAGCTCAGTCTTTTCCCTAACTATACGTCCCATGCCCTGTTAATGTAGATGTGCAATATCTGCAGTGTCCCTGTAACATCAAGCAGCCACACTCTGCCAGCTGCGGTACTGCTGACGAGCAATGCAGTATCTGTGTGGGACAGCAAAAGGGAATGCTGGGAAGAGGTCAGCTCCAAGCTGTTTGATGTGAACCAAATCAGATATTATTTTATTCTCAAAACTGAGGAAAACCTCACAAGACAAGCGAGCTACATATTTTTCCATCAGTTTTAGGGCTGTACCCCTGTCTCTTCTAGGACACTTCTGCCCTGTCATGAGTGAGTTTCAGGACCCAAGAGTTTTATTGGTGCCAAAGAGACTGCAAGGTAAATGCGAAGGTCCTGACATGGTCCCTCCTGGATAAGAGGACTCAGGTCCCAAGTACATTCTCTAGAACAAGGAGAAAATAGGAGGTCCACAAAGTGTTTGATTGTAACAGGGAGATCCATGAAGGAACTGAAATCCATATTGGGCAATAGGAAATCCAGAGTGTAATTTCCACTTGTTCTGGGAATAACAACTGTGGTTTAAATTATTTGTACAGTTTCTCATATGATTTTTGTGTCAGAGGCAGGGATAAAATCCAGTTCTCCTGAGTGACATTAATCTACCTCAGCCACCAGACAATCCACTGTCCCCCACCTTATTCAATTCACATCTTCCAGCTTGTGCAACAAATGAGTCAGGGGACTTAACAGACAACAGATGCCTTCACAGCACAATTGTGATTCATCCGCCTGGCAAAGTGGGAATAATCATATGTGTCTTTTTTATTCAAGACTGTAACCTAAGAAAGTGAATGAGAAAACACAAACAACATTAATTCTGATATTTTGTTAATTTTAAAATCTTTACCTCTGCATCCCTAGAAATGTTCCTTTAAGAATTGTTAGATATTNTCATCTTTATAATCCCAGAGCTACAAGAGCACAGAGATTCACTTAGATTTATCTTTTCCTGATTTACTATAGCTAAAAATCTGAAACTACCAATTCACCATGGTCCCTATGCAAAAAGGTATCTATATCCAAAAAAGGGGATATCCAAAAGATCTAGATTAATTTGCACTTCTATATGTACTTGATCTGCTTGTATTGGTTCTGTATATACACTTTCATCTCTTTCTGACATGTTCTTTTACAGGAGTCTTAATCCTTGTGAGGAATTTGGTGATTTGCTGTCTGGTCTGGTGTCAAATGTGATGCATAACCTATGGAACACTTCTGATACTACAAGTGTTCAAAATAGGATAGAGTTTTTTATGCAGAGCATGTACACACACATTGGTTAAAATGCCCCAAGTGAGTCACATTTTCATTTTGCATTACATTGGGCTGCAATCATTTGCTGTGGAAGATAACAGTGCAATAGATTCCGAGCAGAAAAGTTCTCTGCAAAGGATGAAAAACAAAGTTCTCTGCAGAGCAAATCACACCAAATCTGTCAGTTCATGGAACTGGCACATTCAGACTAGATGAGTATTCACTTACATACACCTTTCATTCTCTGTTTTTCTCGTAGGTTATTATTTGACAGGGATTCTGCATTCTCATTAACTTTTCTTCCACTCTCATGATGTGCTCCAGAGACATGCAGAGGTCCTGGATACCAATAGAAAGTAACACCAGCAGACATTTCCTTCTTGACTACAGATATACTCACTGGGTTTGATGAGCTACAAAGACTCAAAGGTTACAAGCTGCAAAGACTGCAAAGGTTATGATTTCTAAGCAAATCCTTAAAATGCCTCTAATTTGGAGATCATATTCTATTTCAGTCTCCCCATACTACTACTGGAGAGTAAGTATTATCTTTAAGTATTTTGCTGTACAAAATTCTTCACAAAATAAATGTGAAGGACATTGAAATGTTGTGCTTTACATGATATGGTTAGGCTTCTTGAAGCTTCTTGAACCATTAACTGCTGAAAAATTGAAGACAGGGAAAGGACTATATTGGCAAGATCAACCCTAAATTTAGCTAGTAGCTTCCACCCTGTGTCTGATCTACTGAGACAGGACCTCATTTGCATCCAAAGTCCAATCAGCCAGTTCATCAAGAGAGCAAGTGACTCTTCTCAGACTGTATAATTTTGTCCACTATTTGATTGTGAGGGGGACAAAAGAGTTATTCCTACCATTATTCACCCCAAATTAACTTGCCAGTTTTATGTGTTCCTACAGAGGGAGAGGAACTCATCTAGAAGACCACTCAAAGAAAAAGCTGACCTACATACTCTGATGAGATCTGTGTCACCCTTCATAGCAATGCTTGAGACCCAAGTGCCTGATGCAACTGTACAGACATTATGCTCAGAGCTTGGAGAAAGCTTGTGAACTCTCCTGCCTGCATTTCCCTGCCTGAAGAACCTCCCCAAACAAGTCAACACAGAAGCATGTGCAGATTGGGCTCAGGTGTCATTTCACATTCTGAGCTCATTTTTATGAACATCTGAGTCAGGCTTCACTTCTGAATCACCTGCTGGAAAGCTTTTCTTACCTCTGAGAAGAGAGGTTGAGAGATCTCCCAACTAAATCATACTTGACTTTGTGACTACTTCCCTCCCTTCCACTCTTTTATTCACAAGATAGGCATGCTTTTAGCACAGAAGCCAACCCAGAGAAATTCAGACCCATTTACCTTAAAGGCTGCTAAACAAAGGTTTGAACTTCAACATCTCCTTAACTATCAATTGATGAGTCTTCAAACTCAAGTAGATTTTTTTGGTCTATCACGCAACATTTTATTAACTCCAGCAAACTGCTGTATTTATTCTTAGTTGTTTAGTTCTGCTGGAAATATGCATACATTGCCATAAATATGAAGCAGTGGAAAAAGGGCCATCTTTTCATACATATTCTGCTCATGATAGAAAATGAAATAACAAGGAAACATCAAGTCAAGAGCACAAAGGGATTAGGATACAATTCCTGTCAAGTCTTCAGCATGCCTTTTCACCAACTCTCGTGTTTCCACTTTGTAGGCACATACTGTATAGTACACGAAGTGCAAGTGTCATCAATCTACTGTTTACAGTCTCTCTAACCTGAATAGCTAATAGGTTTAACACATTCATTTTTCAGTACAAATTAAGCCTGTCAGAATGACTCACACTGCTATATAAAGGAAGTTCTAAACATATTTAAGGGGAAATTTAGCTGTCAAAGTCAGTTAGTTTGTTGAGGTAAGAGGAATCCCATGTTCCTTTCTAACCTTTCAGAGAACATGGAATTTGGCAGATGCAGACCTGTGCAAGATAAGTGGTTTTTAAACTTGTTTGTGTATGTATGTGTGCGTGAAAAAGTGCAATTACAGACTCTGGAGAGCAATTCTAGAGAAGTTGAAGACATACTTCTTTGTCCTATACTACTAGCAAGGGCCTTTCTGTTAGTTAAGTTAGTGAGGCTGAGGAACGACTAAGATGCCCTTTTTTTCCCCTCACTTATATACGTTGATATACAGAAAGACATTACTCTCCCTGAAAATCTTGCCTTGCTGGTATTCCCAGTTTTAACACCACTGCTTGTTGCACTTCAAGATCATCTTTCATTGCTAGTTTCTGAAATGTCTTACATACATATTGATGCTCAGAATGATATTTTCCTGAAAAACGATCTAGCAAAGCAAAGATGTTGTAAGTTAAATGTGGATGAAAGTCAGACAATTTTACTTTATCATTTTTTCAACAAAAAGGGAGAAAATTCAGAGCAATGCAGAAGTTCTTTATCAATTTCTTTGGTCGACTAGCTAAGAATCTAATTTTCTAGTCAGTCACTCTTTCAGTGGAAATATTCTGAGCAGCTTTTAATGAGACGTTTCCTCTCATAGTTGGTGAAAAGAGACCTTAGAAAGGAGAGATGACGTGCCAAGAACACAAAGCAAGTTAGTTGCTTTTTCTGCCATTAGTATATAGCATGTCCCAGAGAGCAATATGGGAACACTTGCCATGTCTCTTTGAGCTCACTATGTTGCATTCAGCCTCCTCATTTCCCTGTCCAGACACCAGATGAACAGACATGCCTAAAAGGCAAGCCAGAAAATGCCAGTATGTCAGTCTCCAAAGCAGAGGCCCCTGTGCAAGACCAAAATTCACAGCTTGAAACCTCATCAGAAAGTAAAAACACAGTTTGAAGCATAACCACAGAAGACCTCCAAAAGCTCTGGGCCCAAGAGAAAAAGGAAGAAAGAGGAAATCTAAGTCTGGAGTGTGGCAGTGAAAGCATTTAGCCAGGAGGAAGAAGATGCTGGTATAGGAAGGATGACTTAATACTAGAGGACTAAGGGAAAGGGGACCAATATCCTTGCTTTACAGTTTGCAAAGCTGATTTATTCTGGAGGGACTGACAAGGATCCCAAGCTCATTAAGCCAAACTCGACTCCTGGACTGAGGTAATTTCAAAAATTCTGAGAAATACAGGAAGGCTAAGGTATCTGGGAAGAAGTGTAGCCTACTTTTTAATGACAAGCTGCCCTCACGTCCAGGTTTCCTAAGGAGAGTCAATTGAAGAAGCTTATGTATATCATAGAATTGTCTAGGTTGTAAGGGATCTTCCAGATCATCAAGGTTGATAGTTGAATTTGATGATCTAAAATGTCCCTTCCAACCTGGACAATTCTATGTTTCTATGATTCTATGACTCTATGATGTACATAGGTTTCTTCAGTTTACTGCCCTTAGGAAATGGAGGCCTGGCCTTTAGGCAAGCTGGATCACTCAAAAGAGTTGAAGCCTTTCCCTAGATGCCTTGAAAACTTAACCAGTGAAGGCATAATCCATGCTGAGTATAAGCCTTGTGATTTGTATTCTCGATCTTTAAACACTGACAAACCACCTGAGTTCTTTCTTAGAACCTGTGACCTTTTGTGGATTTCAGCCCATGTTTAACCATTAATGCAGCATGTCCCAGCATGCAGCTGGAGCTGCAGAGGGATGTCACTTTTTGATTTTTATATCTTCTCAGTATCCCTTTCAAAGAACAGAAAATTTTCAACAAAATTTTCACTTTAGAATCACGAGAAGATCACCTTTTAATCCAATAGAGGATTAAAGTAAGATGCATGTTAACGATGAGGCCAATTAATTAAGTTGCTAAGGATCAAAGAAAGTTTTGACATGTTACTGTCCACCTTATCTGTGGGCACATAACACTGAATTCACCTGCTTCTGGAATTCTTGCATTTTTAAGGTCTTACATTTTTAGTTTGAACTCTTCACTTCCATTCAGTTAAATTAGGTAGTGTCCTGAGATTGGTGCGCACATCATTTTGCAAGGACAATTTTCATTTAAAATTGGAGTCCACTTTCAAGTCTACTTTTTTTTAAGGTCTCTATTTCTTCTAACTGAGAATGTTAATAAACCAATACACTATCAAAAACAGGTCATTATAGATTGCTGTTACCTAATCAAAAGAAGAATTTCCTTTCCAAAAGATTATATTTAGTTTCTTTTTTGGGGGAAGGGAAAGGAAGCTCAGCATCAGCTGAACTGTATCAGGTCAGGCCAGTCACCATGGCAACAAATTTTTCTGATATTAGAAAGTATCACTTGGGAAGTGTGGTTAGTATAATAGCATCATGGATCATTTTCATACATTCACTTTAGACTTAGACCTTAAAAAGGCACTTTGTCCTTATCTTCCGAAAAAGACTGCAATATAATGCACAACACCCAGATCACAGATGCAAAAAATTGTTCATATCAAAGAAATCAGGCATTCTCAGCTAAATATAGGTCTTGAAAAGTTTGGTTGGAAGAAACCCAGAATTAGCAACTACCAAGTAACCTGATTGACACACATAGCTGTCCTAGACCCTTTTTTCTTGGTTGAATATTGTATAAGAGCATTTGCCTGCTATTTATATAATTAGATGCACAGATGCAAAATTTTTCTGAGCAGAAGAATATTACCTTGAATAATGACTGTACTTGAATTGTTTCATTTCTTGTCACATTAGATTGAGCTGTTTGAAATATGCTGCTTTTGCTTTTAGTAGTACAGATAAATATGTAATTTGACTACACTGGGGGATTTTCAGTCTGTAATGTCATTCTTTTCATTTTTTTCGTCTCTGGAGGTAGGCACATAGCTTCTTTAGAAGGGCTTGAAAAGACCTGCTTAAGGATATGGTGCGTTCTTAAACTGGAGGATCTGGCCTCATGGCATGAGAAGTCTGGTGTTCAGTGCAGATAGCAGGGATGAAATCTGATGTGTGCAAGGCAGAAGGTCAAACACATCTATAAACTTCAGTAAAAGTATTGAAGATTCTTCCTTGTCACTTAAACAAGTCCAAAATTCATGACCGGACCAAAGAGGCCAGTTACTGCAAGTTCACCAATTCAGTCAAAACGTTACACTTCAGGATAAAGCAAAGTACCACAAATACATAAATATGTATCTTACACTTTTTTATACAGGGCAGCAAAGAAAACATTTTGCCGGCTACCATGTTGTGAGGAAGGGTGAGCCAAATTCTGATTTCACTTTCATCTGTGTAAGCCCTGAGCTGCCAAGTGAGACTCCTCAGGATTTACAAGCTGGTAAAATGAGCCCAGGATACGGCCCGGGATATTGCATGAGGTAATGCTCACCCGTATGGCTGGCTGGAGAGTTTCCTTCCAGACCAGGGAAAACCCACCCAGTCTGTGCAGGAATCACCGGGTGAAGCTCCATGGCCCCTGTTCTGCATGAGGTCAGACTAGATAATCAGTGTTCCCTTTTGGCCTTGCAATCTATGAATCTATTAAATGAAAACAAATGTTACAATTAATCAAGCTGCTTTTCCTCTGCTCTAACCCGTGTGGTTAGTCATGAAAAATTGGCCTCTCAAAACATGGTTCTTTATGGCTATTTTGACTGTTGTTTGGTTCAACTCTGCCATGAATTAAAGACACAAGAGGTGTCAATCTTTCAGCTTCATTTTTGCATCAGTAACCTGCTGTAACTGGAACCCAGAGATCCTTACTCAGTTCTGGAGTAGCTGAAGCTCAGATTGGAAGGTCTGATTAAGTAATTTCAAGGACAGGATTCATTAAATGTTGTTAGACTGGTAACACAAAGCTGTAGTGGAGACATGTAAGTGTCAGCCACAGCCCACAACTGTAGAATGCTGAATAACAACAAGAGTGCAACGTCACACATGTGGGCCGAGTTCAGTCTACTAAAATGGAAACCCTGTTGCATCATTCTTGTGTAGAGGACTGAATTATTATAATTGTGTGAGTGTAAACAGGATACATGTCATTTTTATATTTTTTTTTTACCTGGATCCTGCACTCCTCATCTATTTGGCATGGCCATAAGCCACGTCCAATGTGTGCTGCAAAACCCGATACCCATCCGCGAGAACACAAATTGCACAAAAATAGAGACCCTGCCATCACACAGAAAAAAAATATGACATCTTTACAATCCTACCCAAAGATTAAGCTGTCCTGAAAATAACTATTCTCAGCCATATTAGTTGCTCAGTGTAATAGTTCAACTTCTTTCTGTGAATAAAAAAAAAAACAGGAATTTTTAAATCTCTTTGAGGCCTTGAGCAATTTGCCAACTGTTAAAACCACACAAAACATACAAGCTGCAAGATATACACACTTTGGTTGCAAAATGTGATCTTCATTATCACATAAAGCCTTGGAAAATGGGATTTATGAAGCTGAAGTTCTGCTGTATGTAATGCAGGTTGTTTATTGTGCTTGATACAATGATCTGAGTAAAGATCTTTGCACTGAGGATAGTCTTTTCAAAGTAATTTTCTGAGCTTATTTTCCAGTCAAGATATAAAGTGGAAATATACTCTTCCTCCTTTTTTTCCCTCATATATCTACTGGCCTGTACTATTTTGAATCACCTTATTGGGCTACGAGATTAGAAGCTTCCAGTTATTCTCAGAAAAAATAGAAAATAGCAGTCATAAGGCTGGTTGAATTTGGAAAAACAAAAATATGTTGTTTCATGTTTAAATGTACTATTGTTAAATTTTGCTGTCATTCTTCAGGCTTAGGCATGTGAACTACCAAACATGCTGGTAGAATATGACCTGACAATTCATGGGGGTGAATTTGAAATGACAACGTCTCTTGTGATTATCAAAACTAGGAATGACTGACACAGGCTTTCCTACCAGATTATATAAAACCTTCTAATATGACTACCATCTAAATGAACATATCTGTATATGAATGATTCAGAGAATTTTAGCATGTCTATTGAAGTGACTTCACACATTACATCCCATGATTTGTGACAAAAGGCAGTGCTTTGGTGCCCATATGTGTAGTCTTCTTGAAAATTTTTTAGATGTCACAGGATGGTCTGGCAGAGATGACCTCTCTCTTCCAAAGGTGGAGCAGGAGGCCATCCAGGAGACTCTAGAGCATCTACCATGGCACTAGATATGAAAGTTTAGTCAGCTGAATTGAGCCTGAGGCATGCAAGTTCTCTCTGCATTAGTGATCTACTCGATACTGTCACCAGAGTCTGGAGGGTGACTCGATTTTTCTGATTGTAGACAGATAGTGGCTAAGCAGCCAAATCACTCGCTGGGTTTCAGTGACTGCACTAACTAGATCTCCACTGACTCTTATAGGAGTCTAGATAACTAATTTACATGTAGATGGGTATACATGGGTATGTGGAGTCTTAATATCAAATGGATTCCCAACCATAGGACTCAATAGAGCTGCCCAAAATATCTAGTGTTGTTTCAGATACCCAGCGCACCACTCATGGAATCTAACTGCTTTTCAAGAAAGGGAAAAGTCTACCATATGTCCTGTATTACACCTGCCATCATTATGAGGATGTTCAGATACATTTTGGCGTATCAGCTGTCACTAGGAACATAAAGTCAGGCAACTGACCTAAGTCCATAATGCTTTTCTTTCCTTCCGTATCTTCAGCGACTGATGATGCATTCCAGGTTGCAAAGACTACAGTCCCTAATAAGGACGAAGTATACTTAAGGTAACACGAGGTTATGCAGGACTGGGCAAGTAATTAACCAACTGCTCATCCGGTCTGCGTGTTGGGAAGAACTCAACTCACTAGAGCCTTTCATTGATGGCAATCACATCATTCCTGTCTTGTCATCCATCACCACACGCACGTAGTGGTATTTTAAATCTTGTCCATGACTGCACTGACAAAATAGATTATCAGGGGCAACCAACCTCAGTCTGCCCAGAAGAGGGTCAAGTTAATAACTGCTAGGGGGGGCTCCAAAATTGTCAAGGGCAATCAGAATTAATGCTTAAGAGGAAATAAAATCAAGCAGATGAAAATCAAGAAACTGGGACTTCCCTGAGGGATGACGAAAACACTTTAGAATAATGGCCCAATTATTTAATTCTGAATTTCAGTGAAAATCCTATAAAAGTACTTAAAACACTCCCATTAGCACTAAATGAGCTCATCTTGATTAATGTTATTAAAACAATTGCCAAAGGGTTTAGTAATGATTAAGTCTTTTATCTCAGGTGATAAATTCTTAACATTCTAGATACATTAGGGTAAAGCATAAAAATAAAAGTTTATTTTAATTTTAATTTTTCTAATTTATTATCTTCTTTCTTCGCGCCTCAGTCAGACCCAGTAACGTGTGCACATTTCCCTCCTAACCTTAGCAATTGTTGCGCAGGAAAATTATGCAATAATTGTTTCAACTGGTTACTTAAGTGCTTCAACCTGTTCTTTCCATTAAGTTTGCACAGTATTCAAGGCACCAAATTAGAAGATTAATCTCTCTGACAACTCTTAACAGTTAATATTGTGGGATGGGATTAGTCAGAAAATCTGACCTGCTGTCTGACTGCATCTTCCTCTTTGTACTGGTCTACCCTAGACACCTTCATCAAATGCCTACATTCAGGTGTATGAAACCCAGTCTTCAAACCCTGCACAAGCATGCAATTAGAGTAAGAATCCAAGCCCAGCTGAAGCCATTAAAAAGACCCCTGTGGACTTCAGTGCTGAATATGCCCAGGTTTACAGTACTAGTAATTGAGAATCATGTTTGATAGTTTTCACATCCATCCTACAGTATCTTGGCCTTTCCCTCTCAGGGGCCTCAGAAGAACAGAACTGAAACCAGGTATGGGCTTTGTCTGTAGCACACACATAAAGGAGCCAGGACACAGGAGTCCTGCACCACCCAGGAGCAAACCATGGAGAAGGTCTGTCCTCTTTCACATCCATCTCCACAGGAAGAGCAAGGAGAGAAGCTGAGGACACAGCCACAGTGTTGCCTTCCTCTGCCAGCACCAGTTATGGACCATGGCATGCTGTCTTTCCAGGGTAATTCTGCTGCCACTGTGGATCATGATAGACAGAGAAACTCCAGCTGCACTGACTACGGGGGCTGAGGTCTCACTCTGAAATAGCTCTAAGCGCTCAACACCAGTGCCATTTGCAGAGGACAAAATATGCAGGAAGGGGTTGGGGTTTTTTGCATGGGTCAAACACCAGGGTGCACAGCAAATCATCTTCTTTAAAGTACTTTGGAAGTTCTAATTCTTTTTCCTCATATATGTTTGTGTATGTGCTAAATCCCTTCCTTCCCTCCATCCCAATTCTGTGTGCATATTGGTGTCCCAAGCAACTGGTGCTAGGTATCAGTTTTGCTGTTTTGCGGGTTAAAATGGAGTGGCATGCATGTTAGAAGGGCTTGAGAAGACCCTTACAGCCCGCCCTTGCTTTTCTCAAATTCCTTTGACATGCCAACAGGCATTTTCCTTCAGGCAGAGCTCAGAGCAAACTGTGATTCATGAGTACTCAAGCTGTGTTGCACTGGGAATGATAGGAGGCTGCTTTTCCTTATCTTCTCTGTTACAGGCTCTTCTGGCTGCATCAGGGCATGCTAAGGTTTTCTCTTGGACAGACACAAAAGGGAGATTTGGGAAGCTTTCTTCTCCTGTGCAATCAGATGAGCTCTAGTCCTTGTCACTGGGTAATTATACAAATATCTCTGTGAAAGCCCTTGGAGACAGGTGCAGACAGCACCACTGCTCTTCTTACTGGTCTTTGTATATCTTCTCCCTAGAGGTCTTCTGTCTATGTGGCAAGATCTAAGGATCTCCTGTCCTCAGGTAGACACAATGTGGAGAGCTATAGGCAACCTGTGAAAAGCAGACACAGTAGACTTATATCCACCAACTGCAAACCCAGCATCCTGGGAGCATGTACAGCCTCTGGTGAAGCCTGCACAGCCTGCTGGGTTGTTCTAGCCAGTTATGGCGTGTCTACATGGATCTCTGTCACAACTCTTCAACGCACTGCAGACCTTCATACCTCCTAGCTACAGGGTCTCCAGCACTTCATCCAAAACCCTGTAGACATCAGTACTTCCTTCAGTTTTTCACAAGTGGCACACAGGGCAACCCATCATGGAGAGTTATAAGATTATATGCTTATTAGCTTATACGCTTGTAAGTATCTGAAGGGTGGGTTGAACAAGGATGGAGACACACTCTTCTCAGTGGTTCCCAGTGACAGGACGAGGGGCAATGGGCACAAGCTGGAACATGGGAAGTTCCATTTGAATATGAAGAAAAACTTCTTTACGGTGAGGGTGCCAGAGCCCTGGAACAAGCTGCCCAGGGAGGTTGTGGAGTCCACTTCTCTGGAGACCTTCAAGCCCCACCTGGATGCAGTCCTGAGTGATGTGCTCTGGGCAATCCTGCTTTAGCAGGGGAGTTGGACTGGATGATCTCTAGAGGTCCCTTCCAACTCTGACAATTCCATGATTCCATGAGAGATACAGCAATACAGAGGATAAGGGTACCTTAGTACCCTTTAGTGAAACCAAGAAATGCTGAAGTGGAAAGAAAAAGGTGACTTTAATACTCTTGGCAAACCTGCTTCCACATACTGTTATCAAGTTCTTAATGATGCTGGCAAAGAACTTGACCTGAAACAACCTTTGCTCAAAGAAAGTAACTATTTGCATCATTTTTTATGCTATTGGTGTGTCTGTATATGGAATGGCTACTGGTCTGCACAAAGGGAAGTGACAAAGAAACCTGAGCCTGTAAACACAGACCTGGGAAATAATAACACCAAGGATTTCATGAAATAAAAATAAACCCAAACAATTTTTAATTACTTTCTCTGACTTGAGTACTTTGTAAAAAAATACAGTCATAAGCTGTGCAAAACCTCTGGTTTTCTACTTCCTGACATTTCTTCAACAACTTGAATAATCTAACGAATTCTCTGGAAACATACAAAACGTGAGATGTCCTCAAGTTTCACAGATCTTTTTCTTTCATCCCACATTTTGCAATATGTAGCCATTATTGGATAGCAGTTCGCGATTTACTTGTCTTCACCAAAACTTTGGCAAAAGGTCCTTATTTGTTGCTGCTGGGGAAAAAAAAAAAACAAAAAA
>VXBW01008242.1:769134-901617 GCA_013400375.1 Thinocorus orbignyianus
AAAAAAAAAAAAAAACACACCCTTGAAGTTTCAGTAGTTTCTCCCTGCCTGCCAATGAAATGGCAGCGACATGTGCTTTCTTGCAGCTTTCTGGAAAATATATCCTACTCTAATTCACAGACTTCGGCTCCTAAGGACTCTTTTGGCCTCTGAATTTATTTCTCTATGGCTTTATTTAGTCTCTTACTGAAATCCAGACACTTTTCTCCTTTTTCACACAGAGTTCACTTTCCATCTTCCTCCTCTCTCCCCTACTCAGTTTCTTCTGCCCAAGATTTTTTTCTATCCAAAATGAAGATTCCCAGTCCTCTAGTTGAACCCTGTACAGCCCACAGAAATATGTACAGCCACATGCATAATAACAAGTTAAGTAGAGCGAGGACACAAGCACAGATCCCCATCATCTGAACTGGAGAATGGTTATAGCAGTGCCAGGACCATTTCTGACCTGGGCCAACCAGCATTCTTCAAACAGATCCTGGGCACAGCTAGGAAGGTCTCACTGTGCAGGGACTGGACTAGACCAGGGACTGTTCACTAGCCAAGTTGTATGCAACCTCACTCCTTTGAAGGCAAAGAGACTTTAACTGTATGGACACTGCCAGATGACTTCAGGGACAGAGAACGAGACCTCAACAGATGTACTTTCGGGGTCCCAGCAGTCCCTTCTCAGAACCCCCGCCCTGCTGCGTTTGTGCAAACAAAAGCAGACACACTGCAGGCTGTTAACTTGTCCTGACCACTGAATATGTCTCTGTTCTTTGGAAGGACATGAGCCCACATGAGCCTGTGAACAGGCCCATGAACACCATTTGCAAATGCTCGTTTGATTTCATTCTGGTAGGGGTTTTCCTGAACCTTGCTCCCCATCCAGACACTCCCCATGCCAACAAAATAGCCTTCAGAGTGGTCGGCTATATTGTGCCAAGAGACTACTGCTGCTCAGGTGCTGGTAAATTCCCAATGAGAGGTAATGGCTAATGTGGCTGTAGGTGTTTTTCCCCAATTAAAACTATCAGGTCTGTGTTTTCTGTTTTTTGTGGGGAAGGGAGTGTGAAAAAATAGAAGAGCCCCATTCAACTGCACAAGGTTCATGAGCAATTAGCAACTCAGAGGGGAAAGAAATCATGAACCAATTCATAGGAAATGGCAATGGAGCTGCAAATATGACATCATAGTTTATTGGAATTATTTAAACATCTTAGACATATGTGCAAAGCTCAATGGAGAACTCCAGTGCTACGTGCCAGCGAAAATCAGCTTTACATTCAGGATCAAGTCAAATATCCTTCTGACTTCATATTGGAGCGCTATACACATCTTTTTATACATGGCATCTAAATAAAGTCTCTGTCACAATTAGCTGGCTGAAGCAACCTTGGGTATCACATGATGATGCATATGCTTTAGCTGATGTGCATCCGGAGAGAAAGCTAACCAGAACCACAGGATATTTCAGACCTCGGGGGGAGGGAAGTGAGCAACTCTGCTGTGGAAAGTAGCTGGAAGTTATCCAGCTTCCCCAGGCCAGTCAGTCATGAATATCCTGCTTTGGCCACAGAGGGGTTGTGGAGGAAGCAGGCTCACAACAATTGGGAAAGGTTTGTAACCACAGGAGTCAAATGAATGAAGCCAAGAGGCCNGGAGCATTCATCATTCACTGTGACCTTCCAGGAATGTGCTGACAGACACAAAGCGTTTTGTGTGACATTGTGCCAGTGAAGGGGAATGACTGCTGCTTGCAGCATTGTTTCCTAACAGCAGGGCACCATCTTCTGGAGGCTGCGGAGGCTGTCCCCATCGCTCCGGAGCACTTTGGGCTGGGCTGGGGGCAGAACGATGCGCCATCGCTTTGAAAGCAATTTAGGATCTAAAAAAAAAATAACCAACCCAAAACAGTTTTCAGACCTCATATTAAAACCAGCCGCTGCCTCAATTAGGCAGAGGCGCCTGAGTGCCCGAGAGGGGTGTTGGAGGCGGGGGATGCTGTACTGGGATGGGATGGAGCTGGGGGAGGCCTCGCAAAAATGTCCCATCCGCGGGGGTGGCCAGCAGATACCGTTGTGCTGGTCATCAGCACAGGACAGCCACTGCTGGACAGATGAAGAAGGAAAAAAGAGTGTACCACAAACAACACAGAGTACATTTCTTCCCTTCACCGCACTTTTCCAGAGACAAAGATGAATCTGAGTATTTGTTGGCCCAAAAATGAGTCAATTTGATCCACCACCTCCAGGTTTGCTGCTTTTACTGCTGCTATGGTACTTGTAGTGCTGGCCACAGTGAACTTGTATCTCCTTAAGCCACTTGGATCTGAAATTAATTACTACTTCCTAGAAAATTTAAGAGTAAAATACACTTTAATTTTAGGTGCTTTTTATGAAGGAAAAAAATATTGAGGCTTATATACTGTCTACAGGCATATCTTTTGACTTACAGTGAAATTTATAGGAGAAATTAGAGGCATTAAGACACCATTTCCCAAACAGATCCTTTAGGCTGTTTCGGTTATGCTATGCTTTCTTTCTTCCTCGACAGCTGTGCAGTGCTGTGTCCCCACCACTGCAGCATCACCTGAGAAAAACCCGAGTCCCCACAAGCCCGCAGGCACATCCTGCTCCCTGCTCATTGTCACCTGTCTGGAAAAGGGGAAACCCAGAGCTGTGACATGTCACAAGGCTGCGGGGTGAAGCCAGCAAGAGGAGGAAGAGCACCCAACCAAGTTGCCAGCTTGGCGAGTAACCACTTCATCAGCTTTTCACATGTATGGACAAGACTGCTGAAGGCACAGGGAAGGGACAGGTAGGGAGACTGAAATTCCTCTGAATTATTATTGTAGGAAAATCCTTAGGGTGATCCCAATATGGCCTTATGCCATAAAGACACAAACAGCACTACACGCAGCATTGAGAGATACAGGCACTCATGTAAAACCAGTAGCCAAGTAAAAAAGAAAATGTCTTCTGTGAGTCTTGGTCTACACCAAGAAGTTCAGCTCCCAGAGCTGTTTCTGCTGGGGACAGGGAAAATTTAGAAATACTATCAAAATCATTTTACCAACAAAAGTAGTACAGGAGGGGACAGGGTTGGGGTGGCAGGCATTTTCCCTTCTGCTGTGCCTCTGCTGGGGACTTTGCTGCTCTGGGTGGTGGCAGTGGGGCTGTAGCAACATGGTGTTTACAGACACTGCACTGCCAGGGCAGGCTCTGCTTCCTTACAAGCAGAAGATGTGGTTTTGGCAGGTTAGAGGTCATATTGGGCCATACTTAGTGCAGATGACAGTGTGTCATTCTTCAGGAACACCTCCAGGGACCTGTGAAATTTCCTTATAAGTGGGGTACACTTTATTCTCCAGTGGTGAGCCAGGCAACAGATTGTTGGTTTGGTTATGCCTCCAATGTCATCTCTCATACTTTCTTTGTAGAGAGTCCATTGCCCACCCTTTTCTACCCATTCTGAACACTAACTCAGTACAATGTGTATTTGCCTGCATACAAGTAGAGTGGATTTTATTCTCCCCTGCGCAATGTTGCTATCCAAACTCTTTGACTCATTTACAAAAAAAAATTATCTACTCCATTTTATGTCTGCAAAATTCGTAAGTCACAAGCCTTTTGATGTCTGACACATGTTGCTATTCTGCTCTTATTAAAAGAGAAGTCACATATTTTAGCTGAAGGACAATGCCATAGGTACCATGAACAGAAGTGCCTAGACAACTGGGTATGTCTAGGAACACAAGCTGCTCACCATCAGTTGAAGAACGGCTGGGAAACCAGAAGGTTTCCCCAAGTTCCTCTTCTATCTCCTTTTCTGAGACCTTTCCATCACATCCCATTCTAAGAAGAGAGGGGGAGAACAAGGAGAAATACAAGGGCATATGGTATTAGGCTGCCTTTGGTACCATGGTGTCTGCCTTGTTGAGGGCTCTGTCTGCCAGACTGGCAATTCAGAGAATACAAGACAGTAGAAAAGAGACTCTCATGATGCAGGTATGGACAGTGCAGCCCTCGCTGTGCAATGGATCTGGCTGCTCTTGGCCAGAATTCGTGCCTGAGTAGAGCTGGGGCTCAGCAGCCTCACAACCAGCAGAAGAGGAGTAGAGTCAACAGGATGGATAGATGTGGATAGCTAGGTTCTGGGCACAGCTGAGGTTGCACACAGGGGCATTACCATGTGTCTTGTTGTATTTCAATACTACAGACCCGAATAGACTCATCTGAACACGAAGAAGTAAAACAAACCTGCTGGTTCCACTGTGTCCTCCAGAGAGACAGTGGGTCATCTGGCCAAAGCCAGGCAGAGGACACAGTCGAGTGATATGAAGACAGAAACTGGAAAGGTAAGGAGCCACGACAGGAATGAGTGTAGGATTTTTGTCCAGGCTCAGAGAGGCAGGATGTGGGGAAACAGTTGCAGGAAATAATAGATGGTACAACTCTTTAATAAAAAGAACACACAAGATGCCAAGATAAACTTGCTCTTCTGTCCTTGCCTGGAGCTAAATTTTCAGGGCCATCCAGGTGATTAAATGTTGAGTCAGGCAGAGATAAAGGATTCACAGCACCTGTGTAGCATTGTGACTGAAAACATGGGTGCTGAGTGGTGTCCAGCGTTCTTTAGACGAGGATTTAGGTTTCTCCCTTCAGAACCAAACACACTGCTTCATTTCTCACAGCCCGACTGCAGCCCTCCATCTCCCACCGCTGCTGTTGGCTGCGGTCACAAGGCTGTTCCCATGCCCTTGCTAGCTTGCTTCTTGGCATCCACTTCTGGGAACAGCCACCCGTGTGCCCCGTGAATCTGGGAGCATGTGATCCTGGGCAAGTGCCTTATACCCTGCATGCTGCAAATCAGGCTTGCTGGGAACAGTTCCCAGGGACTTCCTCGGTAATTGCCCAGTGGTCTCTTACAGTGTTTATTGGAAAATGGGGAGACAATCAAAGCAAACCTGTAGGGAAGCATAAAAAGATCAGATCTAATCTAAGCTGTGGGTAACAGCCTGGCTAGACAGAGTAAAAGCTTCCATTTACAATTAATTTAAGAGACTAACTTCCTCCTATTCTGCGCCTGATGCAACAGCCGATTTTTATGAGATAATCAGCCAGATCTCTCCAGTTATCTAGGGGAAGGCTTCATCTCCCAGAGAGCAATGAAATACTAAGACCACCTGGTGTCAAATGGCATAGTTTAACTGGTGGTTTGCACCAGTGAATACCAAAGAAAGATCTGACTCTGTAAGGCAATGTTAGTGAAAGGTAGTATCTGTCCACTACACAACTGTGGGTTGTGGCAGCACGGCACCGTAAGATCTGTGAAGCAGCGTATTGTCAGCCTGCAGGGGACTTTCATCCCCAGGTATCCCAACATTTTTCTCCTTGCTACATCCCATGAATCATCCCTCCACATATGAAGGCAATGGCGTTGTGTACACCTTTGCAAAACACAGGCTGGATTCCCACAACCGCTTCATTGATTTATGCTGAAGATCTAGAAAACTGACACAACACTCTTTAAAAACAAGGTTATGGATTCATTTATCAGAAAAGCAGGCTACCACACTACAGTAAGAAAATGAACACAATGTTTTCTTTACCATAAAATCAAAGCGTATTACATTCAATAATTGCCAATGTCTTTTTTCTAATTCCACACATGTTGCAACATGGAAAATTGGTTATGGGGAGGCTTTTAAGGAGGAAATTGCATCTTAAATTTTTTAGTATATTTCCATAACTTTCAAACTTTTGAAGGGTTCTTGATGAATTAGAGGATCACAGTCCTGAGAGCTGAATTTAAACGACCATAAAAGGACTTACATTTCAGATGATGAGTGCTCAGCCATTCTGAAATTCAGGCGTTATTACAATGTTTCCAGTTAGGCACCCAAAGTCATTAGTCACTTCTGAAAACCTTGGCATCGAGTAAAAGAGAAAATCTCCAACTGAGCTAACATCCTTCATGTACAGTCTCGTAAAACAAAAACTAGAAAAAAAAGTCCTAGAGCCCATGAGTGAGTCAATCTCATTCATTGTGACTGTGGTAAGCTGTAAATTATTTTTATTTAATAATAGCCAATACCTGGCTTTTATACAGCATTTTTTTATCAGTGGGCTATAAATGTATTATAATCGTTACATGCAGCATCGTGGAGCCGTTAGTAGAAGAATTTAGTCAGTGTAGACAGACCATCATAGCGAAAGAATCCAGCTAAACAAAATATACACCAAAGTATTTGCTCCTCAGAATACAATGGGAAATTTTAAGGAGGGAAAAATTTTGATGCCTTTCTCACATACTATTCTTGAGAATGCATTTCTCAGTCAGATCAAAACCAGTTTTGTTATTATTTCTTTCTCTGCTTTCTTTTAGTTCTTCCTACCAAGCCAAAAGGAAGGAGATTGTATTGCAGATCCCAGCATTAGGTTTTCTGTCCTGTCTTCTGAAGCAAAAAGGCAGAAGATCACACTGCGGTTGCACAGTGTCTCCCAGGACCAGTTGTGGAGTGGTTGTTTCAGCATTTACCCAAAGCTGTACCTGAAACAATCCCCTGGCCCATAAGCTACGGGAATTGACTCAAAAGTCAAGGGGCCAAAATCATCCTCAGCTCCACTCTCGTCCTGGGGTATTTAAGTATCCTGGGGTACCAGCAGTTTTTACCATGGAGCAACCTGCTGCCAGTTGAGCTACCACACTCCTGTACAGACCTGATCAAGCAGAGGAGTCTCTTGGCAAACTGGTCCAGCTTGTTCAAAATGAAAAGTTCCAACCTGGCATGGCCAGCAAGCACCAGCACTGGGCTGTGAGGCAGCAAAGCCAAAGCGGCGGTGGTTGCCCAAGCAGGGCCACATCCCATCCAGCACAGCAGGTCTGTGCCAGACCATCACCCCACAGCTTAGGTAAGCCCCAAATTGTGCCTACACCATGTTGAGCTCCACTTTTTCACCATAACATTCTTGCTGGTTGGGGCCAAGCTTCCTGAGTGCTCTTACAGGGGATTGAAAGTATGTGCACAGCCAGAAGAGAGCTGTACACGGAGCCAGTCATCTGGCTCCTACGCAAGGGCCTCATAAAGGTCACTTACAGTGGTTTGATAAGTGATTCTACACAGCTTTTCTGCACAAACCCAGTGAGTCCTTACTCCTGGCTGGAACCGACAGCTGGATTGAGCACACTAAAGGTTGGTTTAGGTGGGTCAGCTCCAGTAGTTTTCAAGAGGGTAATAAACGGAGTCCTCATGAATTCTTTGCACACAGCCACTATCATTTTGTTCCTGTCGCAACCCCACCTCCTGACAAGAGAGAAGCAGATGAGCGTAGAGGCAGGATCGGGCCCAAAGCAATCCCAATTCACAGTCCAGCTGACACAGAAACAATTCCCAACACTGGCACACAAAACTGGACCCTCTCAAGAGAGGTAAGAATAAAGCACCTAGGAAGAGAGCACAATCTGAAATGGAAACAAGTCTCTAGGAGAGAGGGCAGGAGAAGCAGATGCAAAACAAGACAGAAATACCCAACGGGAACTAATCCATCCAAAGCACCAAAGCAAATGTCCTGGATAGGTGCAGTCAATACAATTTTCTGGATATTTTCTTTCTAACCCAGTCTTAGAATTCTGTCCTTATGCATTAGCTTTATAGATTCATTTAACAGTCAAACCAACCCTCTGTCTCATTTTTAGCTAGTTTTAGAAGCTGGAGCTTCATTTGCTTTGCAAATAAGATTTTCTTTTAATATAAAATGACTCCAGATAAAAAAAATCCAAGCCCACACCTGACAAATTGTCACATAAAAACTTTTTAAAGCATTTTTAAGAGTTAAGGTGTACAATATAATTGTGTAGCCAGCCTATCATTAAAATAAATACTACTTTTTTCATCTCTAGGTACAAAATATGAAATATTCACATAGAACAAAATATTTTGCAAAAAGTGAACATAAAAATTATTATCCCACTCTGGAAAACAGACAATGGTTTTATTTGACTTATGTGCTTATGCCTCCTGAATTTAATAAGTTTTTGCTTACCACTATGGAAGGCAGTGCATGTGATTATTACTAACACATATCAATCAGTTTCATAGGCAAATCAGTAGGTACCTAATTTGACCACATATCTGGAATTTCCCCTTTTTTTAATCAAGAGCTGCAATAACAGCATTATTTCCAGGAATGGTTATTGCATGTAATACTGCAGCATTCCCCACCGGAGGCTCTAACTTCAAAGGCAACATTTAGAAATTCAGATTAGCCAAAACTCTACCTCCATGTTTGTCACCTCTACATTTTGGAAACGTTATCGCTGGGTCAACACTCATCTTGCTGCATTTTAATGAATGGCGTGAGCCCTCACAATTTCCATAATAGCCAATGTTTTCAAATCTGGCAGGAGCTAATACTGTATTATCCCCTTTCACAAGAGTACCTGGATAGCAGTGACCTGGACACCTCACTGTTGCCATTATTCAGCAGGTCTCATCAGCGCCCAGAGCTTCTGAAAATCAGCCTGCATTTAATAGGTAGCTAAAAATACACGGGCACATGCTTGCTTATGAACTGGAGCCCTTTAACCTCCACACCCTGCCTACATGCCGGTGCCCCCAGCTATTTCATTTTCTTCTTGGCAATAGGGGTTTGGAAGTGCTGTGGTACATAACTGCATCACTGTCACTTAGCAACCTTTGCTGTGTTCCCTAAATGAACTGGTTTATTGAGGAATTCATGTAAGTTCGGCATTTATAACCAAATCAAAGGCTTTTTCCCTCTGTCACCAGATAATTAAAGCACAATAATTAAAGTTTAAAATAACCCCGTGAGGGTTGTTTCGCACTGATAGGAATAGAAACGAGGAAAAAGTTATCTAAGGTTCTGCTGTCAGTTACTGAGATTACATTTACTTAATTTTTAACCTCTTGTCTGCTTGTCATGAAAGGATATTGCTGAGCCAGGGAGCTTGCTAGGAACAAGTGCCTTGTAAATCACCTTTTGCCAGAGCCTCCATAAAGTCATAACTCCACTTAGAGCTTACTACAATAAGAAGAACTTTAGTGGGAGATGTGATTGTTTCCTGAGTTATCAGTGTAACTTTTAGGCTGGATGGATTTCAGCATTATGGTTTATTCCCCTTTTTAATGCAAATAATAATAAAAAGGTAATGTCAAGGGTCCAAGAGAAAATTTGAGGTAGCATGAGAGGCTTGTTCAGATTTAACAACACACATATGGGTAATGCAGCAATGTTTTGCATACACCAAGTCAGTGACTATTTAAAAATACGGCTCAGTAGCCCTGAATGGTTGAAGGTGCCTGTGAGTGCATGCTCCTCTGCTGAGAAGATTGTGGATGATGGGTATCTCTCTGCGTCTCTTAACCCTTTCCACCAGCAGCCAACCTACCTTTGGCTGCATCTCCGTTGGGTGGTAGAGATAGCTTGAGGTGGGGAGGGAAACCGAGGCAGGGCGCCATGTGGCCAGAGACACCTTACACCATGGGTTGGGCAGCGAGGAGGGCCTCAAGAGGACCATGGGTGCTGAGTATAGGATCCAGGATGTTGGTGCTCAAGTCCATCAGCAAGGGTCAGGCTGTTGGTGGGACTGAAACCCAAGAGCTAGCTGAGCTGGCTGCATGGGTACTAGTCTTTCTCAACCCTCTCCGTGGGAGGAGGTCCCCACCCCTGGCTGAGATCTTCTCCCTGAGCGGCCCCAGGAGGCACCGACAAGGAGACAAAGGTGTGTCAGGCTTTCTGAGTGGTCGTTTGTTGTTTTGTTTTTTTTTCCCACAAGACAGCACTAAAAAAAGGAAATGAGAAGCTGAGATTCACTCCGGAGGGCTGTTTCTTGCCTGCCACTCTCCTCCTATGTTGCAACACAGGAAATTTGCTTCTGCTAACACCTGGTGTTGTTTCAAACAGCCAGATGGTCCTAACCTCAGTCTCCTTTAATTGATGGCCTACTTGTCTAACCCTGTAACTATCTCTCACTTTAGACACAGATGCTGCATCTCTCTAAATACCGTTCCACATTAAAACATCCTACCTTCCTGTTTCGCATATCCATCAATGCAGCAGTTCTTACAGAAACCAGCAATGGCCTATGTAAACCAGGAGACAGTGGGTGTAAGCAAGCAGAGATAAAATTGTGCAGGCTTAAATTACACATTGGATGCGTAGCTGAAGGATTTAGACTCATTTTGCAAAATTAGCTGGGACATATAACCAGCAAGCAAACAAACATGCAGTGACCCCAAGAGCAGATCCCCTAGCTGCTCACAAAAGCCAGGATGCCCTGGTATATACTACTCATGATGTCTTGACACTAATTTGGTGTTTCTACACACCACCCTAACTCTTGGTCCATTTCTAGCAAATCCAAGTAGCCTTATAGTTGCAAAATCTTTTTTTTTTGAGTTCTTCTGGTAAGTGGTTCTCACTGGGTATGTTACCGCAGGGCCCAGAGGCCTGCCAGATGAGACATCCTAGAGGCCACCACGGTACCAGAAGCCATGAGCAAAGCAGTGACACTTAATGAGTTTGAAGGCCAGAAACTTTTTACTTGACAAATCAGGATCTGCTCTGACGTCCCAACTTCCTCTCAGTCCTAGTTCTGAACAGAGTGAAGTCTGACACAGTATCTGGGAACCTGAGAATGGACTCAGAAAAATGAAGCTGAGGTTACTGAGGCTGCTAAGATTTTTTGTTTCCTGATGTTAAATGGAGACTATTCTTCCCTCTCCCAGGGAACAGCAAAGACAAAACTTGATTGTCAGGTTTTCAGAAGTGGTGGCTCAAATATCTTTCTTGCATAGCACCTCAGTTTCATATCGTAGCCTCTCATAAGCCATTAATGCAATGTGCTCAGAGCCTGCCTGGGACGGAGGAGCTGCTGGCACCCCCATCTTGTGCACAGAGAACTGAGGTACAAAGCACATTGGCTGAGGTGAATCCTTCAGCACAAGCTGTCTGTGTCAGGACATGGACTGGATCATTTTCCTGACCTGGGACCAGTTTTTTGCTCCCCAGTCAATCCTTCCATCTTGGGCAAATCTTTTTGATACTGCAATTTCTTTACTTGCAGTATGTCACCTCTTGTGGTCTTATCTGGATGTGGTTTTGTCCATGCTCTCAAGTTCACTGAGAGACACCAGTCATGTCACTTTATAAGGTCTGCCCACAATTGTATGACAATTAATGGAAGAACAAAGAGGTCAGGTGTAGAACGGAAATGGACATAGTAAAATTTAGATTGCAGTTCCATGGGACACAGAGAAAAACATAAGGTCCTTCTTCCCTCTGAGCCCATTTAATGCAGTGCAAAACTATCCTGGGAGTAGAGTAAGGAGGAGGATGGAGAATTAGAAAGAGCAAAAGAGAAGACAGGGAGGGTGACTTTTCCCTTTAGGAAGTAACAAACTGGTAGATCAGATCAGCCACCCATGAAACCACAGCCTTGTTTTACAAGAATTTACTGGGTCAAAAGAAAATGGAAGTGATTCCATGCCAGTGACATGCAGAAAAGCAGTCTAGAGCAAGAGAAGAAACAAGCCTTGCAGGGAGGTGTAATACTTGTGCAGGCTCTCAGGATGTGCAGAGAGCGCATCAGAACTCAACATGGTGTGAACAACGGAACTGCTCCCTAAGTCACTATATCTCAATATCGTCTGTTACTGGTACAAAACAAACAATCTGCCCCCCAAAAAACACCCCACCCCATCATACGTTGAGAAATAAAGTAATTTCTTGTGTTATTTCCATTCACACAGTACACAGATCAGAAATTAAGTCCACGATACAGGGCATTTCATTTTTATATGACATCTGGCTCCCTACAGGAAGGTGACTACGATATTAGGGCTCCTTCTTCTTTTCCTCTTAGTACTTTCCCAGTAAAGCTGCTTCAGTTTCTGAGCCTCACAATTTTTACTTCCCATTGTTGCCTCTGCCAGCTTGAATTTGACAGTTGAAATGGGTAACTAAAAGGTCACATTTTCATCTTGATCTGTTGAATTCCTGCTTTCCCAGCTTGTTTATTTACTTTCAAGTGTGATTTTCTGTACATCCCTATCCACACTTTTCTCTAAGAAGCCTGTGTTAGGAGACAATTTAGACTTTTATGGCCTTTTTGCAGATCTGCGGGGATGATTTCAACTTCCCTAACATGCTTTATTACTGCACTAGACAATGACAGCAGTTCAGGACCAGATTAGTGCCTCCTATTGAGATCGGGCTGAACTACAGAAGAACTGAAGCAGCTCTTCAAGCCCATAGGAAAAGCTCAGCTCATCCCAAAGCCTCTGTAAGCAGAGGTACAAATATCTCATTATCCAGCCAGACAAGACACAGGTGGGGAAAGGAGCTACAGCTCGGACCCAGACCCAGCTCTTCCCAGGTACAGCGTGGACATCTCAGCAAACCAGTGGGACACAAACCCAGCCTCTGGCATGTGATCGCTTATCCTGAATGCTGCTGGCACAGCTCCTGGCATGACTTTGTCCAGGTGAAGCAATGCCCAGGCACAGTGTGAGGGACAGCAGAGGCCAGTGATTGTCCCGACTGGGCAAGCAGGCAGTTGGACACCGGTCAAAGCATGCCAGTTGGCGAGAAGACCAAAGAACAGGCCCGGCCCTTTACTGGGCAGCAGTTTATCTGTACAGATATAGCCACTGAGCCCAAAATATAAATAGTTGTATCTAGCAATGGGGAATGGAAACTGTCTCAGTCATTGGTTTTGATGTATTTATGGCTGCTTTTAACGTAAATCTAACTTTTCGGTGCTAACGGTCCAAGCTTGCAGAGGATTCTCTCCTTCTGCAGTCGTATTTTTGGTAAAAGTCAGAATCAAATAGACCTAGGTCTCCCACCTCTTTGCCTCCAATATCCTGAAGGGATGAGAGGGATTGGGAACTGGATGGAAATCTCTAGCAGTCCCTATTCACACTTCAGCTTGCAGCTGCGTGTATCTCAGCAGCCATCCAGGTGCTAATGGAGCTACTCCCATGTCCGTAAGATCAGAGAAAGCTTCCACTGTTTAATTTTTGGATATTTATTGGCTATAAATCAAAGGACCAACCCATATTGAGATATCAGGGAAAATCTCTTTTTTTCCCCATGTTAACAGCAATGTTCTAAGATAAAGCTGTTATTTTAAAACATGACCTATTTTCACTTTGAACTAGTCTTCTTAACTGTCCTGAAAGAAAAGGATGTTTATACAACTTTGCAAAGAAACGTGAACTGTTCTACTCCATTTACATTTCTTTGTTCCAAAATGTATTCCTCTTGTTGAGATTCCAGCAGACAAGGAAAGCAGACACAGCGGTTACTTTCCAACGTGAAACTTAAAACCACAATCTCCCGCTCAGAAAACACAGAATGAGTCACAGGAAGGGGCCACTTGCTTGCAAAACTCATTAAAAGCAAGGCAAGGCAAAATGGATTTCCTGTATCAATAAATAGATTGCTGGCAGAAGGCAGAACACCTGAAAGTGCTGGAGGCTAAAAACTCGTCCAAGAGTGGCCATTAGAAAAGCCAGATCAATTCCTCAGCTTGGAAACCGTATCTCCCCAGCACACGGTTTTCTTGGCATTAGTTGGCTTAATCCAGAAAAGTGCTTCAGAATATGCATAAATTTCAGTGCAGGGAGGGCTGACTTAAGCACATGCTTAAATGGGCTGACAAGTTACGCCTGTATCTATTTTCTGAAGCAAGCCTTATTAAAAGGATGCACGCGTGGTACTAGAGGAGCTTACACTGCAGGTGAAAGCTTTGTTTCCCAAGTTCATGAAAATATAAAGAAGCCCCAGCCCTCACCTAAGCTTAAAATTTAGCTGTAATTGCAACTTTGTTTTGCTGTTAGCAGTACACCTTGGACCCTTACGCATAGATTTCCTTTCAGTCAATGTTATCCTCTCCCGTTGGGCAAATGCAGCCAAAATGGCCTTCTCACCTCTTCCACGCAGCGCAGACACATGGGATTTCAGGCAAGACTACTTCGGAGGCAGACGGCAGAGCTCAGCACCTGACCCCGGTACCACCCAGGTTCAGCACAGGGATGGAACGAAGAAACTGCCATTTGCTCTGTTTTTGTTCCCTTTCTCTAGTTCCTCCTAGAAAAAAACACATTTCTCATTTTGCCTTTACTGTTCTCCCTCAAATCCCAATGGCTGGAAAGCTCTTGCTGAGGTTCCCTTTCCCAAAGCATCCAGTGGTTGTAATTCCTCTGCACCACTGCTGAGTTTTTGTTAGTGCCAGCCTCTCATCTCTCATTTACAACCAGCCCCTTCCTTGCACACCTCCAACATGCCACAGAACAGAAGCAGGGCCTGGATTTTAGTGCAAGCAGAAGAGCTAGGACTACCTGAGGTTGTGGCACTGTGAGCCTACTCTCTTCACCACCATACTTTGCTGAACTTTTATCAAAAGAAAAATAAAGACCCCAATAACCCTCAAACCAAGAAGGCTTCACTTTTTTATGCATTCACAGAAGAGCTGAAGGTTTTATTAATTACATTTTTAGGCACTAGCTCTTAACACCAATAGTCGTCTGCCTCTTGCAACGAGCTATCCCGAGGTAGTCAATGGCATCTGCAATGCGTATTGAATTTAGATTATTTATTTATAAGGAAAAAAAGAATGTAGTATTCTAGGAATATTCCCTACCTCTCCCATGCATCAGCCCCCCCACCCCAGCTTTCTGCTCTGCTTCTCAGAAGGCTCTCTCCCTCACACTTTTTTCCTCTGGTGTTAACGGGACATTCCAGAAGCAATGAATATGTCCTTGTAAAGTTTGGTTTGCTGATGCAAACGCACCATTTCTCTGACTTTTAATTAAAAGGGCACCTTCATTTCAAAGCCTGTCTCCAGAGCTCCAGTGTAAATGTTTATACAAGCCAGAGACACACAGAAAACAGAGAAGATTGAAGCAGCAGTGACTGCGGGCTGCCCAAATACGGCTGCTCTTGTATTTTTAACACAGAACTTGAGCTGCCGCAGAGCCTTATCAACCCCAAACATCTTTGTTTTCATACCAACCAGCACAAGCCTGGCAGTATCACTGCGGCTGCAGAGAGTTTGCTCAGCAAACCCGGCAGAGGGAGCAGAAGGCAGCGCTGTGTTCTCACCGACAGGAGGAAAAGATACACTGCTTCTCACAAAGCAGAACGGCCAATGTCAAAGAGGAGGAGGAAAAAGGAAAAAACAGAAAGAAGAAAAAAAAAAAAGGAGGGGGGGGGGGAGAAAAAAAAAGGCAACCTGGTCTCATTGCCATTAGTTATGCTCCCCATTCCAAAGAGATGGCTGGTTTATCCTTGGGTCACATTAGGAATTAGAGGAAAGGAAGATTCAAAAAAATTCTGGGGTGGGGCAAGATTCCTGATGAATCCAATTTGCTCCAGTTCCTGCCTGGTTGCTCTTGGCTCTGAGGTGTCGTTCCCACACCCCAAAACAGCCAGAGCCCAGATCCTGGCCCAGTTTCCCTCAATAAACTCTTTCCATTTGAAAAGCCTCTGGGTCAAATGCTGCAGCTGAACAGCAAAAATTTTGCAAGTGCTGGAAGTTACACCAGATAGTCCTGACAAAAAAATGGCAATTGAGACAGCAGCTACAAAATCCACACTTTACAGACTTTCAGCAGTTCTGCAAAAGCACTCTGCGACTACCAAAGTATACACAAAAATAGAAAAGTCAGAAAAAAATTATATTTGCCTTTATTACAATATATATTTCTACCCTTGTTGCATCCAACAGATCAAAATGAGCTGTTAAATGACTCTGATCATTGCAGTAGCACATACATATATACAGAGTAAACACTGCATATAAATAGGCTTTGAAATAGTAACCCATAACTACAAATGAAAAATACCCAACACTTTCCTTCTTCTCCCTCCCCAAATTACAACAGTAACATTTTATCTTCAGTGTAAGTAATGCAACAAGTATGGTATTCTTTCCCTTGCGTGACACAGCTGGAGGGGTATGTTCATCAGCTTAAAAAAAAATAAACATTAGTCACTCCTCACTGCTGCATATCCCAGTTTATATGTATTGTATAAATAGAATATACTGTGATTTAATGTGTCTGCATATTTATGTTAGCCAAATATTCTTTCTATAACAGAAACCAGCATTACACTGCAAGCAAGGTTGAAATTCTTTTTCTTTCACAGAAAGAGTAGGAATTTGTTAAACCATCCCTTTTTCTTCTACATGAATTAACAAAGCTTTTTAAATATTACACATAAAATTGCTCAGCTACCAAATGAAAATGTCTTATAGTCTCTGAAAAAGTATGGCGATGTTTCTAGTGGGTCAAAACTTTGATTTTCGTAAGTGTCTTTCCTGTGAGCAAATTTGATAAACATAAGTTATAGAAACACACATTCGTTTCACTGTTCAGCTACATTTCAACTTGCAGATACAAAGGGGTATACAGGATGTCAGAAGCCAGGCATTTAACTTCAACAGAATCACAGAAATGTTGGTCAGAAGGGACCCCTGGAGGTCATCCAGTCCAATTTCATGCCTGAAGCAGATGATTGCCAATGCCACATCAAGTCAGCCACAACTCTCTTTAATCAAGTCTTTAAAACCTCCAGGAGGGAGACTCCGCAGCGGCTCAGGGTCACCTGGTACCAGTGCTGCACGACGCCTACCAACCTCACAGAATCCAAATGACCACACATCCATGCTATCATTTGGTATGAAATACTAATGGCAACAGACAACCCTGGATTCGCTACTTATTAAGTTATAAATAAATACAACACAGGCTTTAATCAAGGAGAACTTCCAGAGCCCATCTTTTCTGGTGGAAGCTACTGTGTACGATACCTTTGGAAAACAGATTTTAACTACTGTTAAGGATAAAAACCACAGAACTGACAGCCTCTTACTGAACGGTCTGTTTGGTTTTATTTTGCATAATAAATGGATTGAAATAAACCTTTAAGGAAAAAGAATTAAAATAGGATGCAGTTAGTATATTCATCCATTTATTCAATCATTAATGACAAGTATTAATAGATATTTAAAGGAAAGTGTAGCTATATTTAGAGATGCAACCATCTCAGTTTGGCAACCTGCAATTCCTACTGATTGTCTTTCAGAAAATCCATATCACATTTCTTCTATTTTTTTACTTAAAGATACTTGCATTTTCTTTCAGCTTCCAAGAGAGCATAATCAGTCTGGGTTGTTAAACATGCATTTCTTCCTCTTTGTGTTTGTTTAATCTTCTTACCTCCAAAGTGGGCACGCACATTGCCCAAAGCAGCAACGTTCATGTGGAAAGGAAGACAGGGAAGACTCACCACTGCACACTGCAGCTGTATAAAGGATTGCACTTATATTTACTACTATTGAAGGCACAGAGAAATCATAAATTGGCCCCTTGATATTCCAGATAAAGTCTGCGACACCAAAAGTTGAGAAACCCTACTGTAGAATTACCACCTACCTACCTTGCTATCATTCTTGATATGCAAAACCAGAATTTTTTGAAACAGAAAAAACGTGACACAGAACAGCTGCTCCCAACCTTTTGGGTGCTAACTTATGACACTCATATCTTAAAATGTTTCCTGGAATACCCTACCTTCCTATTATTAAACTCCTAATTGAAGACACTACAAAGCAGCTGTAAAACATGTACCATAACCTTGCAGATCACAAACTGGCAGAGATCACAGCTTGGGAACCACTGTTTTAGCTATATTGAAATACAATATACATGGAATCCCATGATGCCATTTTCAGTGTTTCAAAGAACAATTAGACTTTTAAATATATTTTTAAAGGGAAAAAAAAAAAAAGTTTCCTTCCTAGCTACATGCACATTTGAGAATCATTTTGGCATATAGTCACTCGATGTCTGCATTTTAAGTAAAGTACCGCGTTGTGTAAAGGCAGACCATTTGGAAAAAATTATCAACTGGTCTGCAGTATTGCTTTTAGCACGCACAGTTAAGTCTTAAGGCTGTCAAAAGCAGGTAGCAAAAACAGTATCTACAGCTTGTGTCTGGACAAATAAGGAGAAAAAAAAAAAAAAGAAAGAGGAGATTTCATTATCTTGGAGGAAGGTAAATTGCACTAATAGTATCCATTCTGTATGATACAAAAACAACAAGAAAAATCCATACAGTAAAAACCTGAGATGCATCATTCACTAGCATCAAAGTTCACATTTTAGCCAAAATAATGTTTCAAATAAAACTATTCCATTTTGACAAAATCCTCAGTGTTCTTGGCTCAGTAACGGTCTTAAAACTCAGGAGATTCTGTGGGTGAGATGTTTTTACTGAAAATCAGTGACATCAGTAAGATGGGCACTACGCACAGCAGCCTCTATCTTCCACTTGCACACTTAACCTTAATCCAAACAGCTATTCTCAAAGCATGGTACATCTCAAACCGAGAAAGACTGCCAGGATCTGGCCATCTTATTTCATCTGCTTTCTGTTTAGATTACACATCAGTTATTTCTTCAGAAAAGCGTTACCTTGTCAAAACAACAGGATGGAATAAGTCAACACAGCTCAATTGGCTTTGATAGCTACACTGATTTACAGCAGCTGAGGATCTAGACCAGTAATTAACCCTTAAACAAACAGTTGTTGGTCAAGGAAGGGGAAAGAGGAAGAATCACTTGCTCCTTCAGAGAAAGGAGTTTTGACCTATGGATTGCAACCCCTGTTGGTGTCACCAGACAATGTCAGAAATGGTGAGCACCTTCAGCTCCCTTACTTGCAGGAGCCTCTGACGAGATGAAAAATAACTTCAATGATGCAGAAAAGATACAGAACCACTTTATGACCTTATGGCACAACTTCAACTCCAACAGTTTAACTTCAACTCCAACATCACCGCATTTTTATTTGACCTTAAATAATGAAACTGTATGGCACAATTGGAGGAGCTGGGTGAAGAGCTAGAAACATGACTGCTATTCCCAGTAAAACTCCTTCTTGTCATCTGGAAATGTGACAAAGTATGAAAAAGCATTCTTAAATTTGCTCACAGCAAAATAATACAATGCTCACAATATCACAGATTCCAGCTGAACTGTCAACAGCAAAAGCCAAGTGGTGGCTTTCAATACCAGCTACCTCACTCTTTTGAGCTGAGACCAACAGTTTGGAGATGTCGTTAAGATGAGGCTGGATGTGCATCCTGAGTTTCAAAAGGTGGCAGAGGTTCTCTCCAGTAAGTGAACTGACTATAGGTATCAGAACAAGGGAAATCTGAAGAATGGCTTCTTTTCAGCAAAGGGAAAATGTGATCTACCACTTCACAAAGTCTGACATAGCTGGAAAATAAACAAATAAAAAGAATGGTGAACCATTTCATATCTTCTTACTTTGAATTTTTCTCAGTTCCCAACCACTTCGGCACGGCTACTCTCACACAGACAAATCACCCTCCTCAAAAGAGTAAATCTAAACTCGATTTTGGTGCCCAACTTCCAGAGAAGATTCACTGTTCACATAAGAAATCCATTAATTCTAAGCAATGATACTTACCTAGTAAGAAATAGATGCCATTTTCCACCCACATCACCTGCTAAAACATTCAAACCCTGTATTTTGCTTCTCCATTTCTGTCCAGCTTGGCTCAAGCAGCTCCCTGCTCAATCAATTATTCCTATTTTATATACATATGGCTCCCCTTCAATTAAGGATACTCTTAACGTGGCTAAATGCCATTTCCATTCAGTGTTAGGTACTAGAGTGCCTAAGCATCTTGCTGGAAGCCCTCAGCCCTGTCTTTGGTTTTTGTTTTCTGGCTCTTCTAGATAGGAGCTCCAGGAAAAGGAAATTTGGAAAAGGTAGATGGCTTCAGGAAACCAGCTAGTTTCATTTTTAAGCAGACTAAATTGTACACTGGTAATTCCTTTACATGATTAAAGTAGATGGAATATATTAAACTAAATACTAAACTATTTCTTTTTATCAGTTTTACTGAAGTGAGAAGTCTGTATTTTATTCTAAAGTTTTTATGTTTTGTTTGAAACATTCTAAGGAATGTTTCATTAATAAAATGAAATGCATCTTTGGGCAACTTGAGTCATAAATTAGAACAATAAATGAAAGTCTATAAGGGGTTAGGGATAAGAGATTACTTACGATGAGATGTTTGTCTTTGCATGCTCTTGTATAAGTTCTCCTTTGGGGTTAACTGTAAATATTCTGTTTAAAGAAACTCCCACTTGTTTGTATGAATATACATCCTACAGAGGACAAAAAAAAAAAATAGAAAAATGACGATTCTGCCTTTGCACAATAATATTTATTCTTGCTGGACTATAGCGCACAGAAGACAGTATTTGCACAGTAGCAGTACTAAATTTACCTAGTTATTCTGTATCTGAAATTCTCCATTATGTTACAAACAAGCTCAGTCTAACAAAATGCTCATGAAACAGGCAATTTGCAGGTAGGTAAGGAGTTTGCCACTACAGTTTAAACTATTGATCAAAATCATGTTCAGTTTTTAAGTAACTTCTCTTGACACAAAAAATAACATTCAATAAAAATCTAATGATATTTGTTGTAAAAACATTTGCACTTTCATATTTTTTTTCAGGGCATATTTCATTTCCTGAGTGTGTTGTACCGAGTATCTTGTAACAGTGTACTGAGGTTAAAACATCACTGACACGTAAAATAGCGATTAGCTTGTAAGGACAAGGTTACAAAAGGAAGTCATGACAACTGTGTCCACATTAAAACCCCTGGGAACATCTCTTAGCTCCCGAGTTCAGATTTGTGCCATATCCACATATTGTCTTCATGTCAGAGCAAGGGAGAAAGAAGGGAAAGCAAGGCACATATGCCAAAACAGCAGCAGTGAGCCCCAGCAGGTAATGCAGATGCAGCTCTGGGAAGTACAATTAGAACTAAAAATATCTTCTAAGAAATTCAATTTTTAAGGAAAGCAATGAAAAAGTTTTGATCTGTTCTGAAGAAAAGCTTGACAAAACCAAAGATGAAAATAACTCCCAGAAGATCAGAACAAAAACAAGCTTCCATTTTACTACTATAAATCGTGGTTTTAAAAGCTGAGGTTGTGAAGA
Organism: Thinocorus orbignyianus; assembly: GCA_013400375.1. Taxonomy (NCBI): domain Eukaryota; kingdom Metazoa; phylum Chordata; class Aves; order Ciconiiformes; family Thinocoridae; genus Thinocorus; species Thinocorus orbignyianus. Next base: position 790,202 of record VXBW01008242.1, read on the forward strand.
CTGGAATGTTAATGAAGACATTAAGATTATTTTTATCTCTATGCTGTAAAGACTGTTCCAAAAAAATAAAAATAAAAATCAAGTAACTGAACAAAAGTGAACAGCAGACACCTCAAGAATTCAGCATCCTGTCAGTCCACGTACTATCTACACCTGTAACACCCACGAGTACTGAAATTTCACTGAGCTTGTTCTAGGGAAACACTAGACAGACAACTAGGGAAACAACTAAAGCAGCAGGTTTTCTATATATATCCTTCTGAAAGCAGGATGCTTTCAAAGATTTTGAGTGAAACAAAGCCTCTGTCCTTCCTTAGGCACCTGTAATGATATACACACCAGTAAACTGAGTGGCATGAATGCTCATTCTCAGACCTGGGAGTCTCTTGACATTCTGTCAGTATTATTAAACCCTCTATATCTGCCCTCTCAAAGAAAACCCAAACCCCACAACAAAAAATAACCCCACACAACCCCACATACACAGACACACAACAGTATGGTTATATCAAATGCCTATTGGAAAGAGTCCATGCCCCAAGCTAATGCAGCAATCATATCCAGAAACTGCCTGGAAGACTGTGAGCTGCCTGTGTCAAAACAGTATCTTGGATCATGCTAACAATTTAAAAGAAAACACATACCAGGGACCCTGTCTCTGCCTTAGTTCCTGAGACCATCTCCTTTTCTGGATGCATAAAGGTGGTTTTGGGGCTAGGACAGGAGTCAGAAAAGCCTAGAACCCAATTATGCAGCCTTTAAACGGGTGACAAGAGATTTGTCACCCCCTCTCCATGTCAAACAACATCTCACTTTCCAGGCAAAGTAGAACCTTTTGATTTCAGTGGGAGGGACATCCAAGCTCTTTTGACTGTACTTAAGAGTTTGAAGCGTAAGTTCCACCAACAGTCATCTGAAAGATTTTCTCTGTCCACTCGTATCCCATTGACATTGCATCAGGGTGGAATAAGATGAGGTCAGTGTTTTCACACAAGCTTAACTGCCAACTTATGCAGATGTAACACCGCTACTTTGGTGCTTCTCCATCTCTGCATCCTACATTGAGAAATCTCCAAGGAAAAATCTTTACATTTGCTTCTTTACAGGGCCTAACAAAATAGTTGTAATTCCCATTTAAGCTTCTAATGCAACAGAACCATTAAATAACAGCAACCTTTCTGTTCTCTGCAATAGAAATAAATCCATACTTACAGCAGGCCTGTTTCCAAAAGCAGCATAAAAGGGTTCTGTGTTAGGATAAAATAAATTTTTGATGTCTGTCAAACATTGAACTTTAAATTTTTCAGGCTTCTTTTCTATCACCTCCCTGAAATAATAACAAAGGGAGACTGAATAAGTACACATTAAATACAGCACAAATCATTTCATTTTCTCTATTCAACATTTTTACCACACTGGTTGGAACCTCCAACCTTCTCCAATAAATTATTTGGAAATCACAGTGCTCATTAAGACAGAACAGCATTCCAAGGTTAAAAATGGGCACAGTAAATACATCCTCTAAAACATGGGAATTTCTATTGAAACCTATGTTGTAAAGATGGCTAGTGAGTGAGGATGGTTGATTACAGGGAGTAGCTGTTAAATAAAGCCTCATGAGACACATAAATTGTCATCAAGTAAACTGCTTCCTGAGAACTGCAGAATGATTCATAGATTATATCAGCCTTCACCCTGTATAGCTTCCCCCCCTCCCCCCCATTATTTTTAAAAAGGATTGCAATTACCATATGTGCTAAAAGCACATCAGCCTGTTAAGATACTTCTACAGCCAGGGTCCTCCAACACTGCTAATTAGCAAAAGTTAAGGAATAAAGGAATCTTCTATTTCTCTTCAGTTGCTCCTTACAGAATATAGAATTCATTAATGAACAGAGGAGTTATCTCATCTCTGAGCAAAAGCCCTTTCACAACAGCTTCTCTTGGCAAGGAGACTGAACAGGTGGCAGAGTCTGGAGTTCCCAAAACATAGGAAGATGCCAGCATGACACAAAAGCTCTTAAGAAGCTCTGAATCCCACATCCTAGCACCAACACATATGTCAAGGAAGATGTGAATAGTACAGAAGCTTCAGAGGAGTAATATAGCGCTTTGGAACAGCAGCTCCATATACAAATCAAAGTTTGAGAATGTGCAAAAGAGGAATAAAACCATCTTTCCTCAGTCTCGCATACACCTGATCTCAGAGCCCTTGAACTCACATTAATTAAATCTATGGATAACAATGAAGTCATTTATTGCCCACAGTTATAATAGCGTACTCTGAAAGATGGGCATTCTTTAGTCTAAACAAGATATCAAAAAAGAGTGTCACTTTAAATGTATTTCTAGATATGAGGAGCATAAGATAACAGTAACTACTCTTTCACTGCATTTATTATTTAATCAGTCTAAGAAGTGCACTGTAATACTTCCACGGTCTCTTATATTTAGAACATGACTGGTAAGACAGCCCGTAGCGTGTCACTCAATCAGGAGAGCATCTGAACAACCTTCCATTAAAAATTCTAATGAAATATATCCTGTCACAGCAGCTTTCAACAGCTTAAAATATTTTCAGTAATCACTTGACATGCTTCACTGAATTAGGAAGAAGGTACAATATTCAAAGTCTGTGCTATTATTATTCAAGTGTTACAGTTCAACACCTAGGAAGAACAACATTGTCCACGCAGAATACCACAGTGCAGCCAGGAGTACAAAAAGTTAATTTCATTTTCACACAAATTTCTTTAGAACCAAGTAAATATTCTTCCATGAAAAATATTTATGCCAATTGGAACACCTTACATGTCAACGCAAGAATAATTGTTATTAAAATGGTCGCATTTTTTCCCCATAATTAACGTTAAGACACCATGTGAAACACGTGAAGTCAACAGGCAGAATCTATTGGTAAACAGTGCTTAAGTGTTTATTGAGGCATGTCTATGAGACAGACCAAAATTCAAGAGGTAGTCACATTGCTTAGTTTTTCTCTAACAAAATTTCTTCTTAATTAAATTTTGCACCAATACATAAGAAAAAAAAAGAAAAATGTCATGAGCGATTTCAAGCACTCTCATAAAAAAGCTGAGAAATCAGCCTCCACCAACCTCCAAGTCTGATTCTGCATAAATGTGACATTGCAATACCTGTGAAGAGCAGAGAATAAGCTGCTTGGACTCAGCAAGAGTGGCCCTTGAGGCAGCACAGTTCCCCGTTCATTGACCCAGTGCAAGTACCCTCTGGTCATGTCTGCCATTCCAATAGCGCGTGCTGAGCAATACAAAAATTTATACCCATTCCTGTGAACAGAAATAAAAGAAGATGACATTACTGTAAAAATAAAGCAGGTATTTTGACACCAGTAATTTTGTGGGTTTGTTTTTACATGAATCAAACCATGACTGTCAAACAAACTTATGTTTAACCTAGACTTATTTAAAAGGAATAAACACATTTTTGCCAGAACCTCGGACAATTAAAATCTGTCAAGCCCCACTGCAGTTAGTGATTTACACCTAAAGAGGGCTCATTTATCTCTAGTTTTCTCAAGGCTTACGACTTCTTATGGTTTTCTATTTGCCCCTGCATAGTGGAACCAGACTCCTCAGAAATAACTGAAAGGACACCTACTATAGGGAAAATACTTGGCATAAAGCAGACAATGGTGCATTAGCCTTTGCTGTATTAACAGTGTTGCACTCCAGCCTCTTGAGGGGCCACAATAAAAGGCTAGTCTATGCACAGCAGTAACATATTCCTTCAAGTCGGGTCAAATTGAGCTTCAAAAAACAGCATGAAAAGTAAACTTTTACTTGAAATAAAAGTTTTGACAGAAGTCATAGGTTACCCTTGGTTCTGCTCATGATAGAACAGAGCCCAATGATGTAAGTTCAACTTATTAGCAATTTACTTCAAGTTCTATAAAGAAATTATTGTTCATAAAATAAAGAAATACTGTATTCAGTGCACATGTGGTCATTAAATCTAACTACTGAACATTTATACGGTGTTCAGCTGTAATATCTAGCTTTTACATAATTAACATGGTAATTTAAAGAACATGATTCAAATCCTTTTTTTTTTTTAAGGCTTATGATCACCAAAGCCCTAACAATTGACAATGCTGGCAGGCATAGAAATAACAACTGCAATTAAAAAAATTAATTAACATTTTCACCAAATGTAATGCAGAGGTTACACACAGAAGTAAATACTGCTCAGAATGTGAATTCCCAGGTTATCCTGTCTTTGCTGTGATCACGTATGGTTATAAAGAGTAACAGCACAGACAAGTGTTTCTGGCATAACAGCTTCCATCATCCATAATTTATAACTCATCATTCGTGTAAAACAAAAAGCAATAAATGAACCTTAGCATAACCCTAGCACACAGAAAAAAATCAGATTAACTAAGAGGACAGTTGTGATGTGTACCACAGGCTCTTCAAATATTTATGGTCATTTGAATATATAAAACCAGCTGAATTTAATGTAATAAAAGAAAACCAATTTTATTTTCTGCATTAATTCTTCTCCTCATTTCCTTACTTCTCTCAATTGCTAATCACAGAACTCACCACACTCTCAGTTTTTGAGTCTTTCAGTGTACACAATGGCTTGACTACATTGTACCCTGCATCCAGGGAACCAACAGTCCACCTGTACTCTTGGCACTGGCCATACTTGCTCACCTAGAAGCATTCCCACGCATCACCTTATGTGAGTTTGCCCAGTTTTTTTTCTCTTGTTCATATTAATCAGAGGAAATACTCCAAGATTTTTGGAGTATATTGTTCTAGGTCATATCAGGGTACTCTCCCTATTAATGACATCAATGGACCTAAAGCACAGCTGATCTACTGTTGCCCAGTCCTTCAATAGCTAATGGGAAAAACCAGCCTTTTCAAAATATCATTGGATCTCAGGAATACTGAGTTTCTTTTTGAAAATGCCTGTTTTTCTCCATGAATTACCCAGAGATCCTTCTTAGCCTTGCAATTTAATAATGGAATTAAAACCAAATAGTTATATACAGAAATAAAAAATTAAAATGTATAATCATCAGTAGCAAAGATCACTATCAATGTCTTTGAAGCTCATCAGTATACATACAACAAATAAAACGACAAGAACAGTGAGTATCTAAAATGGGTTCATTTCTACTCAAGATTGTGACATTGTGCTGTGCTTTAAGGGTGAGATTTATCTTCCTTGACTAGAAGCCTGATGTTTAGACAGCTCAAGTCTAAGCTGTTTCACTAAACTCCCTTTCTACTCACTGAAAAGAAAGGGAACTCCCCAAAATGGACTCATCCCATGGTTCTAAATTTCATCCCTGCAAGACTACAGGTGAGTCAAGTTTGGGAAGATGAACTCCCCCTACAGTGACCACCCTGGGGTAAACAGTCCTTTTGCATTTCACAATCTCCTCAACAAGGAGAGAAGATAAAAGATGCTGCTGCAACTCTCAGTTTGCAAAAAAGTTCCACTTGCTGCAACTACACAAGTCATTCCAGTCACTACAGTTTTTGGAACTAACTGTAGCTATCTGGAATGGTTGGCAGAGCAATCGCCAATCGTTGATAGCGGGCTTTTGTTTTGATATCACAAAGCAGGTTTTGCTCTGGATACCATATAGCAGATGTTTACACTGTGTAAGCACCACTGAAGTGATGAGATATCGATAAAACTGTTACCCTTACAGGTTAAGAGAAGCCTAGAGAAAGTGTAGTTTTTATGCACAGAAGAATAAACACAAATGCATGAACAGATTTACTGAATACTTACTGGCTCACTTTATGGTACAACTTTGCAATCCCTTGGTGTGTCCAGTCTTTGCCAAGAGTCGGCAAAATATGACCTAAAGTATCTGACCTGAATAAAAAAAAAAAGAAATACAATTGAACTGAAAAAAACCTGATATTTAAAATAACAGATGAGGCTAATACAAACCACATTAACTTATTTGTCTAGCAGCAAAGGAAAATAAGGTTTTCTGTAGGGTACTGACTGTGATCAGAAAAGGATCATTTTATTCCCCTTTCTTTTGAGATAAACCGACATGCCCACCCTTGACCATGTTGTTTTAATTACTCTTGTACCCCAGGACATAATCTTCATGGATAAGCTCAAGAGCGATAAGGTAACATGTAAGTTAGAGCATACATGCTATCAATCAGATCTGCATAGCAGGCCTGCCAGTACTAAGGATAGTTTTTGAGGTTTACATTAAATGTTTTCTAAATAAACCAAAATCTACCCATAAGTCAAATTTATGGGAAATTACAAGCATGAGAAGTGACACTGTAGCTTACTTCAAACTAACTTCACCACATAAAGCTGACAGTTGGTCACATGTAAGGTATTATGAAATAGTTACACTGGTTTCTTTGTATTTCCTGCTTTACGTAAGAGAAAATTGTTTACACTATAGTAACATCTAGAAACTCAAACAAATGAGCACCTCACTTGACTAAGCATTATACAGATACATAGCAAGTCATCCACACCCTGAATATCTTGCATCTTAGACAGAAAACACTGGGCAGTGGCTTAGGATGGATTTACAATGGTATTATAAGATGAAGTGATTCACTAACTCTGTGGTCAGCTCAACAGCACAGAGAAGTAGAACCCATTCACTTCATAGAAGCTTAAGAACACAAAAAGGAGGGGGTATATTAATTTATTTTTTTTAATAAAAAATTTGCCTTACAATGGATAAATTGCAAGGAAGAAAAGAGTTCCAGTTTAAATTAAGTATTTTAATTCACCCCAGACCGCTCTTGGAAATTATTTTGCCTTTGTTCTTTTTTCTAATTAGATATAGCCAAGTTTGATCTTGAAAGAAATTGATTTTAAAATACATCTAAGCATTTCATTTTAAAAGGTCAAAATAAAATGCCTGTATTTTTATTATGTGTTTCCCTGTTCCATGCACAATTGTGCTACCCAGCTTTAAATAAAAATCAGTGAGTGAATCATTTTGGTCACCCCAAAATTCTAATTGTGACATTGATTTCAGAGTCTCATCTTCTAAATAATAATGCCACTCAACGGAATGCCCCAGTAATGCCTTTTAAAACAAAACGCATGTGTTTCTCCTTTTCAGTGTAGCCAGTGTGCTTCAGAAATGTGATACGGCAAAAAGGTTATGATTTTGCACCAGGTCCTCCAATACTACTGTAAATACTATCACAAAATACAAATAGGTGACAAGTAATGGGCACATCTGGCATACATCTTTAGCCGAATTTTCAATTTGATGATGATTTCTGCACTGTTTGAAAGCCAACTAAAAAAAAAAACCCAACCTCCACCCCAAAAAAAGAAAACCCCAAACCACAAGAATATGATGATTCTGTGACTTAAAATTCCCTGTTAATTACTTTTTCCTTTAGTACCAAGGTCAACTTGTGTTTGCAGAAAAAGACTCTCCCTGTTCATGAACTCACCGTGTGATTGTCCCGTCAATGTCAGAAATAACAACTTTATCATCCCAGTTCCATAGGTAAATGGTGCCTTCACAGCGGCAAGTGCCTTGATACTGTGTTGTAACACTAAAGGTCACATCATTGGGGCCATTCTTCAGCTTTAAGCTTTTCTGCAAGACATTATCAGAAAGATAATCAACAAAATGAGTACTAGGAAACAGACACAGTGCAAACAAAGCCACAGATGATCATCACATTGCTCACAATGAATCTTACTGCTTTCAGCAGAGCTATTGTCTAAATAGCGATAGCAGAGGTTTGCCCTCTGTGGTGTACCTCAGGCACTGATCTATAGAGCAGAACAAAACCAACAAACAAAAAAAAAAAATGCTGGTTTACAGTCAGGGATATGGAAAAAAAAAATCCCGAAAAGCTCACATAAACAATAAAAAATTATGGAATAGGAACTATCTATGGGGATTTTCCATTCTGAGATACAGATGCACATGCACACAGAAATGTAGGTAAGAAGGAGTTCCACAAACTCTAATTAAAGCGTCTTTATACGGGGATTTGTGTTCTATGGTATTACACTTCATTCCTCTAATAACCCACCTCTTCTACCATATAACCTATTACCCTTCAGTCTCCACCAAGCTTCCTCAATTCTCCTGCTTCCCTGCCCTGCCCTCCCACTGTCTCCTGTGTCACTCAGCAAGACACTAGGGCAAGATACTAGGCAAGAAACTACTGTCTTTACCAGCATTGCTGGGCCCCAAGACCCGCGAACAACAATCCAGGTTGATGCAAACATAAACCCACCATCAGTGAAGAAGAGTTGGGCCTTGACAGTATCCACCTGACGGTTTTAAGAGAACTGGATGGTGTTGCGGCGCCCCTCTCTATAATCTTTGGGAAGCTGTGGAGACTGAGGGATGTCACAGAAGACTGGAAGAAGGCTAATGTCAACCCCATCTAAGAAAAGGGCTTAAAGAAGGATCCAGGAAATTATAGGCCCATCAGTTTTACTTCAATCCCTGGAAAAGTTCTGGAACAAATCTTCCTGGGGGTTATCACAAGTCAAATGAAGCATGTGACTGGGAAAAGCCAGCATGGATTCACCATGGGTAAATCGTGCTTGACAGACCTGATCACATTATATGACAAAGTAACCTACTCGGTTGAAGAGGGACAAGCAGTGGACACTGTCAACCTGGATTTCTCCAAAGGCTTTCAACACAGTTCCCCACAGCCTTCTCCCAGAGAAACTGATGTGTTACAGTCCAGACAATTGGTCTGTGTGGTAGGTAGGGAACCAGCTGACAGGTGAGGTAAACAGCTCCTTTTCAAACTGTCACAAGTGGGATCAAAGGACTGGAAAGCCTGCTGTATGAGAAAAAGCTGAGAGAACTAGGTTTGTTCAGCCTTGAGAAAAGAAGGCTTATCACCATGTTCCAGTATTTAAAGGGTGGCTACAAAGATGGAGACTCATTTGTCTTGTTACAAGGAGTCACATGGAAGAGGGATAATGGGTACAAGTTACTCCTGGGGAGATTCCAATTGGACACATGAAGAAAATTTTTCACAATAAGAACAATCAGCCATTGGAATAATCTCCCCAGGGAAGTGGTGGATTCCCCAACGTTGGATGCTTAAGATTCAGCTGGACAGGGTGCTGGACCATCTTGTCTAGACTACACTTTTGCCAAGGAAGGATGGAGTAGATGATCTTTGAGGTCCCATCCAACTTGGTATTCTATGATTCAACTCTATCTGTGGACCTAACCATTCATTTTCACAAAACCTGCAGGTTTTTTTCTTAGTTCTATTTCACTGTAATTATTCAGTGACTTAAAAAGTGAAAAAGAAGTAAAAATGAGAATCAACTGATGGGTAACTGATGAATCTCACCCACTGTTTCATTAAGAAACTAATCTAAAAGTAGTTTTAGCTTCAGCTAATTTCTGTAAGGTTTCTGAATCTGAAAAGTATCAATGTTTGTGTAACCCTTGCTTTCTGTTTGCTATACAAAATTACCAGCACATCCTATATGTCTCTTCATTTCTTACAAACTATTCAGGAAGTGAGGGAAAGGCTATTTAATGCCATACACCTTATATGGGTGTCCTTCAGAAAATTAATTGGCTGCAGGTAAGACAACAAAAAGTATTTCCCTGAAGTAGCCTATTTTTCCAAATGGAATTAGATCGTGCAGAACACAAAACTCTAACAGTTTTGCTACCATTAGTCAAAACACCTCTGTCACAGAGGAAGAGAACTGGCTCCAAATAAATTAATAGCCTGACCTCATAGTAAATTCACAAGCAGCTCTTTCAGAAGTCACTAGCAGAAAATTGTATTTATGTAAAATGTGACTGTCTGCCTATGAATAAGGGGAGAGTCAAAAACGGGGGGAAAAAAAAAGGGAGAAGAAAGACCTGTGAGTTAACATACACATTATACATAACACAAAAAGGATGTGGTTTCAGTACACTTATTCAGGTGACAAATATATGCAAATATATACTTTGGAAATAAATTTTGATATTTTTCTAAAGGGGATCCCATGCCTCCCAATCTCTGAGCCCCAGTTCTTGCTGCAAGGTACAACACTCATGCTTAATACTGAAAAGAGAAGGAAAAATATCTTTAAAAAAAAAAAAAAGAGAGAAAAAGTTAAATGGAAGACGTAAGAGCTAATTAAGCTTTGCAAGCCTAACTAACAGTATTGTTCACATTGCATTATAGAAATGACATTTCAGGACAAGGATGTGAAATTAACTCACAAGCTGGTCAGAAGTGAGTCGAAGTGTTTTTTTGTAACTGATTCCAGACAATAATGAGAGATGACTTGAGTTGGTTTGTAATGACCCGAGGTTTTGTTTGGCAGCTCGAGGGTCTTCATCGCTTGAAGAAGATTCATCTTTTATTCTGGAACATTGCACACACAAAAAATGATGTTATCATGTCAGTAAATGCATCTCAGTATCCATTAAAAATGCATTAACTCTGAGTCACCAAATAAGCCATTGATTTTCTGCTCCTAAGTACTGTCTCACAGGAGGGCATTCACATCATGGCTTTAAATATATCAATGAAGTGCCGAATTTTCATTCACGTATGTTCCCTGCTATTCATACTTGAATTGTTCTAGTCATTCATGTATCTATAAGCCAGTTTCCATTACTTAAATTGAATGGATGTCAATTAATGTGCCATATTGACTCAAAAATCTCATACTGGTAAAAAAATAATACCTATTAGATACTGTAGCTACAAAAATTCCTCAGTTCCCAGAAGTGGTATTTGTAATGCTGGCTTTCTCTCCCACCCTTCTTCTCTTCCCTCAAAGAATAAACAATTAATAAGAAAAAAGAAAAAAGAAAAAAAAAGAAAGAAAAAGTCCATATCATGGAAATCTTCTTACAGAAAGTAACTCCTCCTTCTCTTTCAATGACCAGCTTTAAATCACTGATTGTTCTTTTCCAGGATTTGCAGGATTAACCCATTCATGATATGATGATAAGTCATAAAGCCTGAGCACAATTCTGTTTACATACTCATCAGTATATTATTTTTTTTCCTACTACAACCATTTTTTCAGAATTTTTTTAAAGGATATTTTTCTTCAGAGAATAAGTTTTCCTACAGTAAAAAAAAAAAAAAAATCTATAACCCTAAGTGGAAGGTAAAATACCCTTTCAGATGCTAAAAATCACCTTGAAAACAACCAACATTTTGCCTCTTTTTTAGATCACACCTGGATGTTGTTTGATATTAGGAAGTTTTGAACCAATATCAAGGTATCATATGTCACAACTACCAAAAATTTAAAAACTTATCCTTTGTAACACTGGATCTCAAAAGCTTTATTCGAGATCCCACTTGTGAGATTTTATTTGTGAGCAGTAAATTCTTAATGACAGGTTAATAAAATCAGTTAAAAATTAAACAAAGAACACCAATTACAGAATTTAGTCTGCTTGAAGTCTTAATCCCACTTTAAAGCTTATCTTTAAACAACCACATAAAAAACCCGACCTAAATGTCACTTGTCATCCTTAAAAGGAAAATCAGCCTTTCCGATTTATTCTGTGGCTCTCACAAACTCAGAGAGGCAACCGAGATAACAGCTTGTCTCCTACAAAATGAGGAATCCTCCTTCCAGCACATTCATCTGGACTGCAACTGCTAACCTCAGGAAAGAATGACAGCTGATGACTTTTTGTTTCATAAGGATGATCCCTGAACTTAATGAGTATAAAGCATATTTAAATCTGGCCCTTTTCAGCTCTAAATGTAGAGAACATACAGGCAGGCTGTCTTTATAGTAAGATCTGTAGGTACAAAAAAGGGGCGAGGTATGAGAGCTGTCCCTGGCTAATTCATCCCTCTAAAGCATCAAAAGCAAGTTAAGTCTCATTTTATGGAACTCTCCTGAAAGAGAGATTCTGACCATACAGTACAATTAGTTTGGAGCATGAGAAAGAGACTTCTGCAATCCTTGAAAGAAGAAATAGAAAACCATGACTACTGCCTGTGAAAAAACCTCCAGAAAGCCTTAGGCCCCGAATATCCCAAAATATGCAGGAACAAATTAAATTGTCAGGTCAAAAATGTAAGTAAATCAGAAATTTTAGCAACTAGGATCTAAAAACAGCATGGCATCATCTGTGACAATCCCTTGAAAACTCTCAAGAGATACATATAGCTTCAGAAAACTACTCTTCCTATCTGCATTTATATGCTGCAATGAATAACAAATTAAACAGATTTCACTGATGCAGTATTTCTTTACTGAACTATAAGAGGTAGCTTCCCTTCATTTTTAAGTTGTAACTCCCACTCATTTCAGCTACAGGTAAGTTTAGGGTTACCTGTTTGCCATGCTCATCTGTGAAGAGTCTTCTCCTGTAAGTCCACTCCCACTCCCACCTTGCTCTGGCTTTGCTTCCTGAAAAATACAAGTATGAAAAGCTGTATATCTCCCATTGGACAGAAAGGAACTATTTTTAGAAAAAATGTTTGAAAACCAAATTCTGTCTTCTATAGACTTGGTAAAAATCCAGAATATGTTTGTTTCCCTTGCTTGTAGCCAAAGCAAAACAAGACTTCATATTTTTCTTAAAAAGTAAAGGCTGCACAAAGAACTAAAAACTGTAAATATACAAAACTCAGAACAAGAATTAATATGGAAGAAGTACAGAAACAGCAGATTTCACATGTAGCACTGCTAAACCAATCCCATAACTACTCAGTTCATGTACCTCAACTAGATTTCAGCTGAAAAAGCTAAACAGGACTCTAGCAAAAAGGAAAAAAATCATAAAATCATTAAAATCCTTAGTCCAATAAAATCTTGCAAACTGCTTTCACCTGGAGTATATGCTAAGCTCTATCAATTTCACCCCACGAGATTTTTAAATAGCAAATGATTTTGAGACACACAAAGGGTAACAGCTCCCCTTATCCATGTAGAGCTGCCACTGCTCAAGAGACAACCAATACTTCCACTCAGAGAGAAGTTCTAAAAACCTCAAACAACTGTAAAAACTAAAATCTCAGTCTCTGAAGTTCATACCCACAGATCAGTATAATGGTTATAGGCATAACCATGAAAATGTAGTAGAAGTCATTTTCTCCCCTGAAGTACTAATGTTTCAATAGTATAAATTAATATGAAGAGGTTTTATTAGCCAACTTTACAGATTAAATATGTCTAGACAGGAGATCAATATTCCATATAAAGTTTTGCTTTTTTCACTGTTCTTTAATGTTCATCCATGGCTTTAAGACTGTTGCCACAAACTTTTAATGCTCAGAAACGAAATTCAAAAAGACTTTAAAACTAATATATAGTTTTCCATCTCAGGTTACGCTGCATTTTACAACTCACACTATTCAAAAATATGTCTGTTCTTCAACTATCAAAAGAAAAGTGCAGAAAGGTAGGAAATCTACAAGAAAATATTAAATTACTGGCAGAGCTCTTTGATTTTAAGTTCCTAAACACAGACTTCATCCACTAGATGATACTGCCTCAGGTTTGTGTACTGAAAATAAACACAGAAGCAAAACATTGCAGGTAAATGTTTCAGGTAGGGTCTGATCCAGAAGAAATCATATTTTAGACCCTGTTTAAACATCTTAATGTGTATATCCTCAGCCAAACTAAGTACTGAGTTACTCTCAGAAGCAAACTTCTGAGGGATGACCATGGAAGTATCCAGCCTTCCCACTGCAACCTGAAGAGAACTGTGCTTGCTACTTAAACTTACCTCTTTAATAGTGTTGTTCCTCCCTCGCCATGAAAACCACCACCTTCCACCTTTTTTAGGCATCTTGTCCCTCATTATAGATTCCACAGTAGCCTGTGATAAATGGATGGTAACATAAAAAAAAAACCAAAACAAAGGACAACCTGATATATGCAAATGAAAGAAAGTGCCAAACACACAATTTTAACTGATAATAAGTAGAATAAAAGTAAACATACAGTCTGTGGACCATAAATTCTATTAAAGCAAAATCTAATGGTATCCAGAGCTGCTCTGAAGTAACTTAAGCATGAATACTTATGGTATTTTTTAAAAGAAAAATGAAAAAGAGATAAAATCAAAGAAGGAGAAAAAAAAAAGGCATAAACAGGTGTTAGTATAATGTCTAGAATGGAGAACCTACTGTATTTATGTTGAAGTTATTTAGTGCAAATCATATTAAAAAGAAAAAAAAAAAATCCCATCCAAAAGAGCTCTCATGCAAAACAGTAAGAAACCCACATGCAAGAGTTATTCTCGTTCTAAAATAACTACAACATTCCTATTTCATCACCAGGTTGCAAAAAAGCAAAGTTACTAGATTTTACGAGTTTAGTATGATGCTATGAATTTGACTGACAATGTTACAACTGGTTTTTTTAAGACCTTAGCTACTTTTCACTGCTTATATCCACTACACCTCAGTAGAGAAAAGTTTCTTTCAACACTCATGACTGAAGCTTTACAGACTGTAACAAGGAGAGCTGAATTCTTTCACTCAGAGAGCAAGAAAAAGATGAAAGGGAGAAAACATTACAGTAAAGGCAGCCACAGGCTTTGGTATGCCCTAGAATAGCTTAACCACCGCCCTTCTGAGATGATAGGCCTCCCTGCAAGCAAAGTCATCACAACAAAACAGTGACGTTGATTACTGATTTGCGAAAAAAAATTAAAGAAATAAAAAAAGATTCCAAGAACTCCTAGCAGTTAAGACAGAGGGTTGAGTTCAGCTAACGTATGGGACAATGCATCTCTTTTTTTAATGTGTCCATAGGTTCTCTTCACTGTATTATCTAAAGTATATGAGAAAAGAAAGTAATGACAAAGCAATAAAGTTAAGCAAATAAGTAGAGAACTTTTTAAACAAAAATAAGAAAAACAAGGAGCAGATGGAGCTACTGAGAATGAAATGCAACTGTTGAGAACAATGGTTACAATTTAGGAGTTCTCAAACACACGGACAACATCAAGAGGCATCCTATTGATTTTTAGTGAGATAATTCACATGCTTACAGTTCAACATGTGTTTAGGTGTATTTTGCAGAACATGAGTGATTTGTCTGCAAAAACTCCACTTTTCAATCACTTCATAAAGCCTTTTTTTTTCATAAAGTATCTGAGTACTTCAGTTTCTTAGTTTCGTTATTACAGCAAATCAAAACTCATAATTAACAAGGCATTAAGAAAACCAGAAGGATGACTGGTAACATAAATGAGTAATTTTAGTTTCAGAGGTACAGTTCTGCCAAGTAAACCTTCCCAATCATACAGGCCATTCCAACATAGTCATAGCTATCTACCACCACCTATCTCAGTTGGTTATGACAAACGAACCGAGAAACAGAAAACTACCGAGGAACAGGCCGTCCTTATCTAGTACTTAAAGCTATTTAACGGAGGGAAACAGAAAGTCTTCCTCCAAAGTATATTTTAATGATCTTAGCCTAGCACATAAACATGATTCACAGACCAAATTTAGTCCTGCCTATTTAGCCCTTAGCATAAGCTAGACGGTTACACACAGATAGGTACTACTAGGGTGCAGATTCTTTTGTACAACAACCCTTTTCCCTATCTTTAACAAGTGGCAGAATGTCACAGCTCCTCCTCTGACCAACCTTCATGTTCAATCTCACCTTTGGCAGAGGTTTCTGGAATGCCTGCATTGCCAGCAGAAGGGGACCAGCTGTCGTCCAGTTGTAGTACCTGGGCATGCAAGAGAGACAATTACTGCATTGTGTAATCCCAAGGTTCCAATTCACAATCTATCTAGTATTTATCATCTGGCAGGTTAAAGCCATGAACACTCTTTAGCACAGGTCAAAGTGTGTCTCACACCAGTAATAGCATACCCACCATATTCCACAGCATGTTCACAGGTACTTATGGTATATACTTTTCAACATATGCAAGAGAAGCTAGGTCCTTAAGTAGAAAGGGTATTTGTCATACATTCCTCATGTCCTTCTATATCTCATTATTACAGCATGAACTACATTTTTGAAAAGTTGTTTTCACTGTTTTTCCAGCAAAGAATTACGCAAAAGTTGGGGGCTACAGTTTGTCAAGCTTTTGCTACTATGGGCTGAACATGGGTCAACTCTTGTACGGTGAGACAAATACAGAATTATCATCCACCTGCCTAAGGAAGCTGAAGCTCACGTGACATTTAGAGAATAGGACAGAAAGAGCCTCACCAGGTACTCCTCTCCCTTCCCAACATATCAATAGGCAGGTAAACATCACCATTAAATCCAAGTAACTATGGCAGGGAAGCAGCAAGTGACTCACCTCAGACAATAGAGAGGGTCAAGTATGAGGTTGCACACCATACAAACTATCACATAAAGATGCACCAGCCCATGTCAGATTTGTACAAGCGATGTCTATGACTAGGAGTGTCCTAACCTCTAAGGGCAGCACAATGCTGTGATCCCTCCTTTCCTCTGTAACATTGTAAGCCCAGTGCAAGGAGCTCTCAACTTAAAACACCCTCTAAAACGCTGCATCTGGCACAGACCATAGTGCTACGCTGCTGCCAGCAGTATAAACATATGAAATACTGTCTCAGCCTTGCAGAAATGTAAGTCTCATAATCAATGGGTGAAGTTTGACAAGTCTTGAAAAGCAGTGCCTCCATAGAGGTATAATGGCAAAATATTCAGTATATACAGACAAACTGCTGGGTACAGAGTGCTTGTGAACAGACTGCCATATCCCTGTAAATATTAATTATTCGAACCGGCTCAGGGCAAGCCTTAGCAAGTTCATGTCCTATTTCTTTTTTAGCCTGCCAATTGAGTGTGAACACTATCAGCATTTAATACTAGTTTCTTGAAATTCATATTTTGTCAGTTAGCTGTAACAGGTCATCTGAAATTGCTCTTTGCTCTCAATTTAAAGCAAAAAAGAAAACCAGAAGAGCCTGAACTAAATAGAGACTCTTTCTGGATTATTCTAAGCTATGAATGTTCAAAACCTATTTTCCAGCTATGGTGTAACTGATCTAATGCACTGAAGTGCCACAGAAGTGTTTCTGTTACAACAGTAAGATATCTTTTTTTCCTGAAATATACTTACTTATTTCCAATCTTAACCACAAGGTTAGGGTCATCAATGATAGCAGGATTGTCCACAAATTGCTGATATGTTACTGCATGTTCTAAGAATTCTTCTGTGGAGGGAAAAAATTACATAGGTAAAGTATGCATTTATAGATGCCCAAGATGGACCAACCTAAACCTCTCAGCATCTCTCACACACACTGGTTTCATATTCAGGGTCAGCCCTTCATTACTAGGGTGCTGAGATTAGCAGTTATATGGAAGCAAGGTCTTCAAAGACTCTCAAGGTCAGAAGATGCTGAGGATTTCTTTGTTAGCTGCTGTGTGTACAATCAAAGCAAAAGTTCAGGGATGGAACTGCAAAGGAGGAAAATGAGGCTTCTAAGCAAGGTAAGGAACTACTTTATCATGCCCTTCACTGATCCTCTGTCCAAGTCAAGAGCAGGGACTGATGGGTTCAACATATGTGTAAATACATAGCCAGAAACTTAATTATCACTTGTAAGGCTGTCAGCAAAATTAAAATCTTTATGAATAAACACCCTTTCCACTCCTTGTGACTCCTTTCACAATTTATGCAATTCACAAGTGATCCAGATAAAAAAAATACAACTCCAATAAATCACAGTATGTATGAAATGTTTTAAAAAACAACTTCTAAACAGCAATCTGAACAGTGTAGTATCAGGTTTATATGATTTTCAATACTGAAGAAATTTCAATTCTTAATCTATTTATCTTCACACTATGCAGCTGGAAGTTTAAAGCACAGAGCACTGTAAATGTTTTATCTAAGAGTCACACAAGAAACTGAAGGTAGAGCAGGAACTCAGGTTAAGAGTTTCCAACTCCTCCTCCTAGTGTCCCCATTTACAGACCACCTTTTTCATTCCTCATACCAACATCTAGGAATTTCCTCGCTTTATACCATACTAAGTGGTAAAAGTACCACTAACACTATTGTGATATAAAACTTAATAGTGTCTGGAAATAAAAATACCAATAAAATAAAGTTCTAAATGTCTCCCATTTTAAGTATGAAAACTTAAAATAACTATGAGAACTTTAAACTTTCTAGGAAATAACATTTTAGGGACATTATTTATCTTCTCAACACATTCTTGCATACAGCCACAGGAGGGCACTGCTTCCTCACTCTAGGATGCTAAAACTTGTCTAACTGCAGGTGCCTGTAATTCAGGTGGTTATTCTATACCTTTGGTTATTTCTTTGTTGTCAGTAAGGCCTCCGCAGAGAGAAATGGCAATGGAGGGCAAATCCCGAATTCCATCTGAGGTGCTTTCAACTCCACTGTCAACACCTGAGCTCCCAACAGATTGCGGAGACTGGCTGGCAGATCGCGGTCCTGTGTCGTTCGTGTTCTTGCTTTGGGCATTATCCCCACTGGAAAAGAAAAATCAGGAATTCAGTCTTCATGTATTCATTCCCAAACGCTCTCCCTTCAAAAAGCACTATCTAGATCTGATACATGCTTATGGAAAAAGGAAAGGGAAGGAAGGGGGGAAAAAAAGGAAAGGAAATGTTTTACCCTAACATTTAAACAAAATAGTATAGGACTTACGTACACTCACATATTAGGTTGCTTCTAGGTACTTGCCTAAACTAGGCATGTCTAATTACATCAATTATTTACAAGAGATAGAAAAAATAAGACAATAAACTGTATAACCTTAGTAGACATAATAATGTTACTATAAAAAGTTAATACTAGTAGAATTATTCCCACACAGGAGCAAGAGTAAACATCTACGTTTATTATATAATTAATATAAATTAAATAAGCTTATAGCTAAGCTCAAAACAAAGAATGTATATGTTTGTGTACTTATAGGTCATGTATTTATTGTATATATAAATAAAATATGTAAAAACTACTAGGACTAAAATTTTAAGAAACAATAAATCATATCTATACACAGATTTTAAGTAGGTATACGAGATCATTATTAAAAGGTGCAAGCTCAAACTCTGCTTACCACTCCAGATTTATATGAATACACTTGAGAAAGGAATTTTAAATCTAACTTTTTTCTCCATATTCCTAATCTCAGTTTTACTGAAATGCTAATACTACAACATCTGAGTTTAAGCAAGCAAGAAAGAAAATTAAAATAGGCAAGTACTCTAGTTGTTGCTCAACGACTTTAGTCAAATGACTAGTAAGATGTGGAAAGAGGACTATAAATGTTATAACAGGCTCTAATAAAGATTGGAACAAGTTGGAAATTGTATGTTCAGGGTGCAATATTTTCATCAATAAATCTATCCTGCATATTTCCAAAATTATTTTCTAAAGTTCATATTTATAAGTGATCACCCACAGTAGAACAAAATTAGCTAATACTGTTAACAGTAAGATATGTTCTTCATGGTAATAAGCAAGGACACAGGGATAAATATAACCCAAGGCCAATTGCTCTCCCAGGGCATGTGAGTAACACTCACAGATACCAGTGTACATTACATAACAATCCACAATCAATATACGATGCTTAATTGACCAAAATAGAAAATCAGTTTCAAGCACACTTTTCAGGTCCAAATGCAGAGCCTTCCAAAAGCCCTAATATTCCTCTCTGCAGAGAGTTTTATTTTCCTTCTGCCTTCACCCCTGTTTGAACTCCAAAAAAGAGGTCTTATCTGGTTAGCAATGAAGAGTTTGATCTAAATCTGGAAGGTGAGAAGAGCTCTTTAAATAGCAAAAATATAAGCAAATGACTTATACTTCTTGGGGAAATAAAGTGCAGCAACTTCTGGATCCATATCAGTGAGGTCATCTAAATAGACACCATCAGCACCAAGATGCCGGCTTCGTTTGTCTGTAAGGAACGGCAAAAATAAGCCAATTAATTAGCATTTTCTGACTAACATGCCAGAACTGTTATTACTGTTTAACAATACATTTTAAGATTGAGAAACCAGACAAGTTATAACAATTTCTGAACTGTGTTTGTATAAAACGGTACTGCCAAAAATTTCAAAATAAGTTGCTCACACTTTGAATAACTAAAATGGGACAGCAGAGGATTAGTTTGAGATATGATGAAGCCTCCTTATACCAGACAATATCACTGAGAATTAGAAGTCAGTGGTCACTGTAGATAAACAGCAAAATGAAAACTTTCTGAGTATTTGCATAGGCCTATTATCACAGTAAGGCAATCTCCCAGAACTAATCTTCAATCCCCCCTTGCAAAAGAGAATTAACACAACAGGCTATACACTATAGTCACTCATACACTATAACTGGCTCATTATGGAGACAACTCACTGTTCAGCACATACAACTGATGTCTTGTGTGTGCACACGTGTCACTGCAAGGGGACAAGACAACCCTCCCAGGTCTTTCAATAGTAGCAACACAGAGTCATCACTGTCCTGTTGTTGCTGGTACATCTGGACAAGTAACCACTGTAGGGCCAAAACCTAATTTGGAATTCTTTCTAAAACCAACAACTTCTCACTGTCCCAAATTACAGCACCACGTGTCAGAAAAAAAGTTATGTAAAGACTGAATATTAAGCAGAGTAACACTTTTTTTTTTTCCTTCAAAGACAGTGGAATGCATGGGGAAGTGGCTACGAAACTTGTACATTTACTGATTAAAAAGCAGCTGCACAAACTGTGCTTCTACAGGGCTTACATTACTATAGAATACATAGAGCTCTAAAACATAACATTGGTAAGCAAGTAAGTTTCATCTGAAGATTGCAAAACTTATTACAAAATACCATGGATATAGAGCCCAGAAATTAAGAAGTAGAAAAACAATTATATTTCACAAATTCAGGACAGGATGTGTACCACACAGAACTGAAATTGCTCACGTGAAACAAAAGCACCATATTTTATGGCAAATCTATTGTTTGGGCAAAAGACATACTACAACTCTGCTCTAGGGTAGAAACACAGCTCTGTGTGTCCAGCGACACTTAACAGCCCAGAAAGAAATCAGAGCAGGTGAACCAGCAGATCTACAGTGTGCTTGCACCAAAAAGTGAAATCTCTGAATCCGTCAAATATGGATGAATTCAGAGTAAGTTCTGCAGTCTTGCTCGTATGCACAGAGCTGCCAAAATTCCCAGACCAAGGAGAATCTCCTATCTTAATACATGGCTCCTGCAAACAGCCTGCTGCGCAACTCAGGTTTTGATGGTCCTTTCCAAAGCTTATCCTTTTTCAGATCTGAAAGTGCCTTCAGGACAGATCAACTTATATGACAATGAGGTGCTTTATCACCATGAAATCTGAAGACAAAATCATACATAGAAAAGCGCAGAATCAACAGCTTTACCTTTCTTTCTGGAAGGGGAATCTGTTTTGCCAGCTGGTTGAACTGAGCAAGCTGCAGCTTGTTTTATTTCTTCATTGGCAGGCAACGGTGGTACAGCTGCTTCTGGAGACTCTGTCTCTGGCTTATTTGTCTCAGCTGGTAAGGGCTCACTTTCATCTGCAGTTGCTGCATCTACTTGTCCAAGGGCAGGTAGAGGACACACAGTATTAAACTCCTCTACAGGAGAACTCTGGATGACCCGAAAGTGAGTGCTTTCAGAAGGATTTACATCCACCACGCTGGGTTCCTTTGCTTTAAGCACAGAACTGGCCTGTGAGGAAAAATAAACAGATTGTTATAAAGAAATGCTCTTTAAAAATGCAACAGCCAGAGTTTAACCCGTTCTGTTCACTCCAGTGAGACCAGATTCTCAAGCTAACAAACTACAGCAGAAAGCCACAACTGAGGTGGAGACTATAGTGAACAAAAGACCTTTCCGCTGTGCGCTTGCTCCTGTAAAATCCACCTGCATCTTGGGACCAGGAAAGATTTGTTCTGCAATGTGCTCTACAGGTCTCACCTCCCACTCACCACATCACAGCTCCCACCCTGCCATCCTCCCTTCCCGCACAAATCCTAGCTTTTCTTCAGAAGGGAACCCCAACAAACACGAGAAGGGAGTACAAACTGGTGCCTCTACACAATCAGGATGCTCTCAGGGACCAGGACAGGTCCTCTAGCATGGACTGAGCTCCACAGCGCCTGCACTCCTGCTTGAGTTCCTCTGCCCGGGTGCTGCTTTGGGGAATCCCGCAGAGGGTGAGGTACCAAAAATAAATTTACTATTTGCATTTCATCCATGGTTTTGTGGTTGTTCCTGAGTCCTGCCTGCGTTGGCTCACACAGCAACCAAAGCATAACACCCAGTTCAGGTATGGCCAGTTCAACTCCAAATAGCTTGGCCAGGGGCACAGACAATATGCAGAGGGAAAAGCCTCCAGGAATAATATCTGTAATACACACCAGTCTGTATGACAGGGATTAAAAATTAGACACCTAAATCTACTAACAGGAAACCCTAAATTGTAGATTGGAAATGCCAATTTGAAACTGCTGCCTGGACCTGTTCATTTAAATAAGTTCCCTCTGTACAAAAATAGCTCCCAAATTTCTTATAATATACATGAGGAGGAGAATAAGGCAGAGGTGATGGGACAACTCATCTTTGGCCTACTGAAAAAGAAACCAGAGCTCTTCAGAAGCAATCAAGAATTCTGGATTCCCAGCCCTGCTTTTGCCACTAGCTACCACAACAGTGAATCAAACATGAATTATAATAGTGCCATTATAATTCTGATACCAACACCAGAAAAGCTGTTCCATGGAGGATACCCACTTCCTTTGCCTGAAAAGCAGGAATTTTGTTTCTTTATACTGTTCCTGATCCCATCACTTCTGCATTCCTTTCTGCAGAGAAGCCAGCCTTCAGCAGAGGGGCCAAACTCGGCACCATCCTTGCTCCCATAGCTGCAACACGCCACTGGAACCTGTCCTTTATTTCTCACACCCTGAGGCAGGCATAAGCCCTAAGTCTCTCCTTTCCCATATGAACGCTCTGACTCCATAGCCATCACAAGGAGCCACATAGTACCTGACCAACCTGTAGTGTACTCAGCTGCTTAATGGCTACTGTGCAGCATGGGAGATGATGCTGGCAAGCTACAGATCCTGCCATCTGGCTGGGCCAAACAGCTGCAGGCTGGAGACAGGCACCAAGCCAGTCGGCTCAGCCAAGAGAACAGCATGTCTGGGCTTGCAGAGATACAGAACTGCAAGTGTTCCTGGACGCTTATGTACTCATGCAACCAATTTTAATTTTTGTGAATCACACTGCTAACACCAAGCACCTGATTTCCATCTAAGAACATTTATGAATTTCAGTGATTTACCAAAGGACAGTGGGCTTCATTCTATGTGTAATTTAAGCTTCTAACTTTTACAAGACTAGGTCTCAGGTACTTCTTAATTGTCTACTATATATCATTGGTGTTGAGAACATCCATGGGACAAGGAACTTTCCTGTAACTCCTAAGGAGCAAGATGCTTATGCCTACTGCAGGGGGCTTGGACTAGATGACCTTCAAAGGTCCCTTCCAAACCAATACATTCTATGTTCCTATGCAATTGTCTAACATAAATCATTGCAATTTTATGTAAAAACAGGACCCATTCCCTCTTCAGCAGTCTGTAATAGAATAAGTACACATGCCCCATTAAAGCACAACATATGCTAGCAGGAATTAAATAAATTATGTTGGATACCTTTGCAGCCTGGGGTAGCTCTCCCCATGCCCAGTGCATGTGGGGATTATTCTTCAGTCCACTTCTGTCTGTAGGTTTACTGACTAATTCTGAGTCACTTTGAGGAGTAGGTGGACGTGAACCTGATAAGCTGAAGAAAAACAAACAAAAAATACTACAAAACTAAAAGTAACAGCAATGCACTAAGCACTTTCCAAATGGATATCCACCAACCCAAAGCACTGAAGATCTAAATAATCATTAGCCAACTGAAAGTGTGAAAGCATGGAAAAACAGTTTTAACAGTTCAGCATCCTCTTAGACTGGCATTCAGAGGTCTCATCCTTTTTTTAGTAAGTGATTTTATAGAAGTAGAATTTGAGAAGCTGAAAGAGAAGGAACAAGATCACTGGATCTGAACACTTCAGGAGAATTTTTGTTTTTTTGTGTGGCATGGTATCAGCAGCAGTAGGTGAACAGAAGTTAGTATTGTTATAATGGATGTGAAGAGCAGAATTCACTCACTCGCATCAACAAGACACCTTATCCTGACTAAGTAATAAATTAGTCTAAGGAATCCAGTTGATTACTTCCTTCTACTAGCTTGTTCAGTTGTACCCTTGAGTGTATGTTTATAGGGAAACCAGTAGGAGAGCTACACAAATAATTTGAGCCCTTCCTCTTCAAAAATATTTAACTGCTTGTTTTGCTGATTAGTCAATATAAAATATTTAATAACTAATTAGTAAATTATCAATTTGTAGAATATTTTTAATGCCTGAAATCAGACATTAATAAGTAATCATTCACTGATTTCAAGGACGAGAAGGAAAAATTCTGGTTATCTGCCCTGCCTTTCTGCATCCCAAAGTCATAGAATTTCACCCAGAACCCCATGAACAAAGCCCATAATTTTTTGTCTCAGTCATAGTATGTCTTTGGTATACTCATGCAATCCTGACTTAAAAACTACAAGCAACAAAAGAATCCATGACAGTCCTAAATCAAAGGTCCAAACTGAGTTATCCTCATTCTTAAAACCAAAATGCTTCCTACATTTAGTATAAATTCTTCATGTTTGATTTATTCTTTACCTTCTGGATAAACTGAATATTCAAACCAGTTTTGCTCTTTCCAGAATAACAGAATTTTAGGGGTTGAAAGGGACCTTCAGAAAGCATTTAGTCCAACCCCCTTGCCAAAGCAGGGTCACCTAAAACTGGCTGCGCAGACACACATGCAGGCAGGTTTTGATTATCTCCAGAGAAGGAGACTCCACAGCCTCTCTGGGCTGCCTTTTCCAGTGCTCTGTTCAATGTAAGGCAGTTTTGTAGAGGTGGCTGGTAAAGAATTCATTGGTAACAGGAAAATAATTACCTTACACTAACATAAAGCAGCATTTAAACATCTGTGAATTTCACATCTGAAAAAAACAGCAATGTAATTATCTATATTATTCCTTGTTTCCATCTATGTGGCAGTAAGATACAATTCAGATTTGGACAAACACTGTGACTTCTTAGCCACAGATAATTACATTCTCTAACTATAAAATTTATAAGCAATACCACTGTGGAAGATCCTTTTCAGTCCTAAGAATTTTAAACTTTTATTAGGCTTTAGGATATAACCTACCATTTGACTAAGGTAACCTATTTGACCAAAATATCTACTGTTTACTTAGAAAAATCTCAAGTCTCGGCTTTAGGGTATGGGCAGCCCAGGTTCATTTATCCAGCCAGATGATCTGAGAGAATACAGGCATTGCTTCAGTTTGGGCATTCTGCAGTCAGAACACTGATTTGGGGCATAGCGGGGAGAACCTTGCCTTTCCCATGACTTTCCCTGAAAATATAGTTCCCTGTACACAGAGCTGAACCGGGAAGAATCCCAGGCTGTTACTTAGCACCGAGAACCATGATGTATGTTCCCAGACACACACATGTAAGTGCCAGAAATATGGCACTTGCATATGTGTGTATATTAAAACAGGCAAAGTTCTGCTCTGAGAATGTTCTTTCCACAAAAAGCCACCCAAAGATCTATGCATGCGTCTGGGTTATTGGCTCAGAGTAGATGTAGCTACAAGTATAACCATTGTAAATTAAGAACAGGATTAGCATCTGACTCTCCTAAAACAAAGTACACAAAGTACACACTATCTACTGACCTTTTGACACACGCACAATGGAGACATCTTTATTCTCATTCTATAAATACCTATTTTTTACACAATAAAATATAAGGATTTAGTAGTAACAAAATGTTGGCTCTGCTGAATTCTTTTCAGTTGATTTTTCCTTGTAGATTAGTGTACAAATGCCAGCACAACCTCAGGGCACACCAGAATTATCACTGCAATATCATCTTAATTTAAAAGGTCCACAACAAAACCACACTGCAAACGCACCCAAAAGGCAAACAGCGCAAATTATTTTGCTTGTAAAAAAGGATACTACAGCACTCTCATCCATTATATCATCTGGAATATAAATTGATATTTTCTGTGCCACCCACAAACATTAATACAGGGTTGGTGGCTTCCCAATGAGAGCTGATTTTCCGTTACAGAGAAATACCTTTACTTTTTTCTTCATAAACCATATTGTTGTTTAACACTCAATATCTACTCTCTCCCACTAATATCCCACTGGAACATCTACAGTAATCTCTGTAATTTATAGACACAGATGGCAATTATGCCTACTACAGTCCTGTTTGGATACTTCCTGTTTGTATAGTTCTGCTTCCATATGTAATGCCAGATGTCGTCTCCTTTACTTGCACTGGGACTATTTTGGCTGCTATTCACTTCATACCATTGCCACCAAAGTAAAATGAGACTGAAGACTAAAGTTCACAATCACATTCCTTTTTTTTTTTTTTTTTTTAGCTTGGCTAGGTCAAATTAAATCCTGAATTAATGTTATACTTGCACTAGGGGTCAATAAGGCTGAATACCAAGACCGTGCAGGACTTGCAACCCAGAGTGAGAATCCTGTAAATGCATCCATGGATCAGATTCAAAATGGGTTCCTTATTCCACCAAGGCATCTGTCTTGGGCTGAAATATGTCTTGCAATTCCCCTGACCCAACCCAGCTGAAATTCTCTTGCCTTACACAAATTGCTGAGACATTGCAGATCAAACTAGAGCCACCTATCCTGTCAGTGCTGCACAAAAAGGAAGGGAAGCTCCAGTCCTTTAGATCACCACATCTGATTCACATCCCATAAATGCTGAGTATTTCTGTCACAGCCCAATGTATTCCCTAACAGCTATGATGGCACTTAATGTAATCCAATGTGAAAGAATAGGAAATGTGGCTTGCAGTTGGCAATCCAGCAATAGCAAACCTGCTAGTAAACACAGCAAACGCTGATCTTTGCAGTGTTTCCCACTGAAAGCAGAGAACCCTGGGAAAGCAGCAGTGTTACCTGAGAAAAAGGTTTGTCTTGACTGAGGCCAAATAAACCAGGAAAAGACAATCAAAAACAGAGAGGCCTACTTCATGTACATGTCAAAACAATAGCTGAGAACCTCTGAACCTCCTTTGAGATGGCCATAATACAATTGCTTATTTCACATAGAATAAAACAGTTGCAGACATAGAGATCCTTTCTCACACAAGTAACTGCAGCACTTTAGCTGTATACCTAGATTGCAGAACAAGTGAATTCTCGAGCAAAGTTCATGGAACCACCCAGAGCACATCACTGCTCCATCCCAACCTGTGCACCTGCCCTTCCTTCTCATGAAAAATGCCGAGGAGAACAGCTGTCACAGAATCTCACCTTGACTTGGTGGTGCAACATGCTCAGGTTAAAGAAGGCAGACCTAGAAGCTGCGAAAACCTCAAGATTATCAGTTTTACAACAGCCTTACACATCTCACACGACATCTGTTGAGATAAGCAAGGAGTAATTTCGCCTGATTTATTACTCATAGCTTCCTCAGTATTACTGAAGAATTGTAGAGGTCATATTCAGATCCCTACTTTAAATTTTTTATCTGAGATGCTGTGACTCTCTCCATTAAGCCAATGGAGAGAAAAGTACCTGGCTGCAGAATCTTGAGACATCTGAATTTAAGATACCATAAGAAGTGCCTGTATTCCCTTTTAAGCTCTGTAGAGTCCACAGTCAAAAGAATTCTAAACTACAGCAAAGGCTTCTGTCTGGGTCTCCTAAACCTTAAACAAGATGCCTTATCTACTGTGTCATCTTTACAAAATGCTCCCTCACTGCAATCCAACAAGAAGTCTTCCCCGCCCCCAAACCAGAGAACGAAGAAAGGTAAGTTCTCTTTTGGTACTGGGCTCCTCCCATCATAAGTTTTGCACTCCTTATTGCTCACTTAATCTCTGAGACATTTGTTTTGGTTTTACTTTTGCAACCTATGCACAAGCAAACAACTCAGGAGAACAATGGGATAAAAATGTCATTAAAGTATATACTGACTGTAAAAAAGCTACATGGAAATGTCAACCTTCAGAGGAATGTAAGTTTCCACTAGCTAAGTTCTTCCTTTGTTTTTTTAATCATCTTAATCAACTTCTTCAGTTTTAACCGAAGTTTTCATCGGTCTGACTTTATATTAACCATACTCATTCAACAGATGTTTCATCAAGGTAGCTTACAATGCCCACAAAATAGCAAGCAGAGCAAGTGGTTTTCAAGGTCACTTTCTTTCAAAATGTCTGGGTTAGCAGTAAGTGCAGTTGTAAGTTCAACAAAGTTCACACACTATTAATGTGTTAAAGGTGTGTTAATGTGTTAAAAGGATTAAAGAGTAGCCCAGAAAAAAAGTAAGGACAACTGTTCTACCTGTCTGGAGGAGAAAAGTGAGAAGATTGTTGAGGACAAGAGCTAGATAGGCCTCCATCAGCAGGAACAGTGAGAGAGGATTGCCCTGTGCAATCTATAGGCTTACTGGAAAGCACAGCATGTTGGTAGAAAGAAAAACAGGGCGTCATTATTCACAAGTGCTGATTAATGTAAGCTCTTTGTGCATTAGCTACATGAATGCTGAATTTACATCTAGAGTTTTCAAAATCCAGAACACTGCAATCAGGAAACAGAGTATATAGTTCAAAAAGCCATCGAAGGGGCTTGACACATGCTATCACCAGACTGGTAAAGCTGATCACACTAAGCTTTATAGCCAGTGGAGAGGCTTTCTTTCAAAATGCAACTCTAAACATTTAAATTAAGCCCTTGCTCTCCTCCCCTTTGATGCTTAACTACAGAGGCAGTGTATTGAGACCACCTGATTGCAAATATAGAAAGCATTCAGCTAGTAGTTGACAGTGACCACATTTGATACCAAAAATTTTAGTAAGACTTAATATAGCGCTAGCACATAAGAAATCAAAACAAAATTATTCAGAATTGTACTATCAGAAAAAGTACCTTTGAAGAGGTGACCATTCTCCATCTGAATGAGGGTAAGATGCAGACTGAGAAAACGTAGAAACTGCAGGAGCCTTCATGTCAGATAAGTCATCAATAAACACATCTGGAACAGGGACTCTAGGCATAGGGAAAGAAGTGACATTTAAAAACCATACTTGATTACTCAGCTGTCGTATACTTCAGATAACCAAAAAAACAACCCTACTGCAGTGGAGAATTAATATAACCTGAACTAAAAGGAGATAGAGAAATATTCACACCTAGTTCACAGCATGAAGGAGGATTGTTCTTAAGTTTACAATGTCATTTCAATTATTTCTGTTAGTAACAATTTCAATAGCTTTCTAGTCTAAAGGTTTTTCTTACAGAAAGATGTTCAAAACCACGACAACCATATGTACTGACTTAGAAATTACTATGAGAAAGTATGCAAAGGAACATTAACGTGGCATTAGTTTTCCATTATAGATCTCAATTCCACTGTGGTACCTTGAATTGTCCAATGGTTCTTTTTCTTCCTCTGAGCTAATCTCTATAGGAAACATGTCTTCATCTTCTGACGTGTCTCCATTGTCTTCTCTTTTTAAGCTGTCTATTTTATGGGTAGACTTCCTCCTCTTTTTCCTCCTTTTTTTCACAGAGCTACAGACTGAAGATGTTTCAGTAGCAGTCTGGGATCCATGGGCTTGGGGTGGTACTTGTGAGGATGCACCGGTGTCCAGGTTTCTTATCCTGTCTATGGAGTTCCTCTTCAGCTGAGCTTCCATTAAAGCAGTTCCCTCAGACAGAATAGGAGATGTGGATAGATGATAAGGAATCACCTCCTGAGAAATTAAAAATGAAAACCATGTAATACATTAGTCCCTCTGTCAGTCATAAATCTGGTTCTAAAATACATACACAATTGCCAAAATCTGCCATTTGTTTAGGTGACAGACAGTAGTCAGATAGGTCAGTTGTTTATAACTAGGTCACAAAAACATCACCTTATTCAATCATTACACATATCTCTAGACATCACACAGAAGTACTACTGGCAATTTTCCATCACCAAATAACCGTTAACACACAGAAAATTTAAATATGGAGAATGAATACTGCACATGCACACAACTCTCACCTGAAACTAGCAGTATCTTAGTAGGAATTTGAAAACTCATTTAGCTCTGGACCATGACAAATATTATTTGGGATATCTTAAGAGAATTCCCTGTAAAAAGCTTTTTTTTATGTTACATTACATGTGGACTATTCAAAACCAGTGTGACCATAACTTACACAGACCAATATTTAATCACACAGCTCAACAGCAGGTCTTCTCATTTAAATATAATTCCATATGAATAGTAGTTGCAAGATCAGATCTTTGGTTAATACCAGAATTATTGTGTGCACAGATGTTCACAGGACACGTGCACTTTTACTGGCAGTCTGCTGACTGCCTTTGTTCAAAATGAAGATTTCTGCAAAAAAACTGGTCCATGGATACATTAACCTCTGTTGCACACATCTTCGGAGAACGTGAACTGTGTACATGTTCACACCATGAACTCTGATTAATTTTTAGGTATGTGACTAGTTATTCAGATTTTTTCAATCTCAGCAACTGAAAAAACAAAGCAACCGTACAGTATTAAATTTCCATTGCAGAAAATTGTCCAGAAACTTTCAAAACTATAAAATGGGTAAAGGTACGTTTTTCAACAAAATTCCTAAACTCAAAACTGACTCTGAAGAGCAGACATTGAATTTTTAACAAATTAAAATTAGTTTTGACTTTTACCTGATCATTATCCATCTCTTGCACAAAAAAGGCCTCTCCATTGTCTCCTAGTTTCATGTGCAAATCTACAGCCTCTCCATTAATTTCTATGTCAACCTGGAAGAAAATAAATATATTCTCAAATGAAGAGAAAGTTATTTTAGGTACACAATTCCTGTTCAGCTATTTCTTCACTGCCACTGGGCAAATGCTCCTCAGGGAAGTGTAGGCAACCTTACAACAAACATAAAATAGTGAACTTCTCTGTTTCTATTCCCCTTCATAAGGCCATCAATTGCCAGAACGTTTTTCTAACTCATTCAACCTATTGCTGGCTCATTCTACTCAGGAAGGTTCATAACCATTATATAAAGTCCTGAATCTTTTTAAATTTAATTCTGAATGCTTCACTCGCAACATAAATCTTCGCTCTTTTGATTTACAGCCTAATCTTGCTTTGTGCAAGAAGTACTCCCACATGCAAATTTTAATATATTGTCTTTCAAATTCATTAAACAGGCTTCTCTTTACACTATGGGAAGCACAAAGAAGAAAAATTGTCCATGTCTTCCACAGGTTTATCTCACTGCTATGCAGCTCTAATTATTTCCATTTCTTCTCAGAAGAATCTTTCTCTGCCTCTAACCATCCTTGCCACCAACTTCATTTTCATTGGTGGTTTGGGATTTATTTGGAGACTAGCACAGGCCTACATTTATGTTATATTTCAGGCACATAATATTACTGGCAGTAAAATTTTCAACATTTACCCATCCTAAATCTTGATACTCATTTCTGATTCACATAAGAATTGAACAATGTCCATCGTGACATTAGCAACTTTCTGCTGAACAATTATAGCTACATTAGAACCTAGATTATATGAAGTTACAAATTATTTCCTAACATAATCCGTCCTGCATTACTCACTGGCAACTTCGCATCTGAAGTCAGGTCACTTACCTTGGTTACATTTATCTAAAGGTCCTCACTGCTTTTTCCAGCTTCAATTCATTCCCTAATGAAATCTATTATAAAACTGAATCAGCACATTCAAAATCTTGCTCTATTGAAAATAAATGTTACAAATTTCATGGTTTGTTTTAGTTTTATTACAGTCAATGTCTTTAAAATTATGCTTTAAAATGCAAGAATCAGTAACAACCATTTTAACTGAATCTAGCCTCAATCTGGGCACTTTGAAAAGAGTGTCTAAAGAAAACCTTGACTAGCATACCACCCCACATTCAGTAACTTTCATACCATTAGAATCACCCCACAGACAGAACACATTAAAATTGTCGATTTTCTTACCACTTTCTCCCTAGAACGTAGGACTCCCATTTTCCCAAAGCGTACATGGAAAGGGGAACACTGAAGATTTCCA
Source organism: Thinocorus orbignyianus (assembly GCA_013400375.1). Classification (NCBI taxonomy): domain Eukaryota; kingdom Metazoa; phylum Chordata; class Aves; order Ciconiiformes; family Thinocoridae; genus Thinocorus; species Thinocorus orbignyianus. Next base: position 822,404 of record VXBW01008242.1, read on the forward strand.
TCTGGCTGACGTACAACAATTATATCTATACATCCCGACAATGTGGCTGGGTTTAGTCCCTTATAGAGCTCCTTCACAGTTACAAACACCTGCCCTGCTAACTGTCCAACGTAATTCATGGTTTGGACCTGAAAGGCAAAAGACAGAGCAAATAAGATTTTGATCCTTGCTTTACATTGCAGAGACATTTGATTGACAGAGATTCCAGCAGTGGGCTATTCTCCTGTTTCACAAAATAACAACTTCACATAGAATCATGATTTCCCACCTAATTTATTTACAGCTGACACATGTTTGTAAAGAGCTATTAAAAAGACAAAAGCAAAGGAGACCTGTAAATCAGAAAATTGTAACAACTTTCAAAAGTTCGTCAAATCAGTTGTATTCAAAACCCCCGCCTGACTTATAGACTCTGCAGCTCATAACTGTCTCCTATTATCTCAAAAAAAAAAAGCACTGCTTCCAAAATAACATCTCCTCCTATCATTTACTGTGCCCTGAACACCAAATACACTTTTCTCATGTATTTCTACAGGCTTTTAAGTGCTAGGACAGTAAATGGTTTTAAGCAAATCTAATTTTCCACTACTCTCAAGTCAAAGGCTATTTTCCCACTTTACAGAGATTTCTCCCATTAAAAGATTATTATAATGCACATGCACGATAGATATGCATTAGGGTTTGACAAGCAACCTTCAATCCAAAGCAGATGAACTTTAGAGTGCTTCCTAATGCAACTTTACCATTTTTGTTTCAGAACAGCCTTTTAGCAAAAGCAGGTTTATTAAAAATTAGGCATATGTTGATGGCTGAAGTGTTTGCTTTATTTCCCCTGCTCCTGGATTTATTTACTATTTAGCATTTAGCTTCCTGCTTCTCCTCTGTTAATGCAGTTTCTGTTTATGCTCTTTTAATACACTTAGTATCCTAGACAGGACAACCTGCATACTTAGACATACTCATAAATTCAAGGGCTCTCAAAGTATGAATGAATACTTTCTTGAACAGTTAAGATTTTAAGGACTTCCAATGTTTATTGTTTTCAATATTTTTCCAACACCTATTACCAATTCTAAGATACTGATTTCAGATAAAGCATATGCCTCACAAAGTTGTTTTCTAGGCTGGACTACATCACCTGAACATCATTGCTGAGATGGACTACATTACCTGGACATCAATAAAAGAGACATTTGCAGGACAAGAAGCAGTAAAACTCCCATTGATGGTGATGAGAACACAACTGAGCTCAGTCTGAGAGACAGTCACTGCACTGAGCTGCACGGCATGTGTTAAGCAGCAGCATCTGCTACAACAGAGACTCTCTTTCAGCTGTGTTCTTCCATAAACAACAAAAACATGTGTGAAATGATGTAAAAAATAGTTCCAGTTTTTAAGTTTCATTTATACTTAGAAACAAAACAATTATTAAAAGTGAAAAGCATTACAGTAAAATACTGAAAGTTAGGAAATGCTATAATTTAAGATGGTCTTTTCATGCATAGTTATTCTAATTAATTGATGACCACCTCTGGGGTTTTCCCAAAAGTCCCTCCATATAGGATGGACTGAAGCTTTGCTTTCTTTTCTGTTTCTACTGAAATACATGGGTACCAGGACACAGACCATGCTCTAAAGAAAGAATTACTTATGTTCTTTTGGACTTTGTGATAGTCATCACTCATTGCCCCTGAAAAGTGACGATGGTCTCCCCATCTGACAACTGGGGAGCTGAATCCCAAAGAGATTAAGATTAAAACTAGGCACTAACTTTAGAAACAAACTTAGTTTTTTTCAAGTATTAGCATACAAGATGTCAACAGATGAATGAACAACCACTAAATATTGTTTGGAGAAACATTTTTACACATCCTTCAATTCAGGCATCTAGAAAATGGCACCTACTGAAAAGACAACATACTAAAACCTCATGGCAGAAAGGGCAATTATATTCAGTTCTCCAGCATTCAATTAGTATGAGCACTTCTGGGCTCCTATTATACATTACAAACATACCTTCCTGCATACACACATAAGGTAACCTGTTTCATGGGGAACTTAGCTTGAAACTTACGCCGCACCCTGTGTTGTGTCACAGATCAATAGGTTGTAACAAACCTCTAGAGGTCACCTGGTCCAAAAGTCTGCCCAAGGGAGGGTCAACTTGGACCAGGTTTCCCACAACTTCGGTCCTATTGAACTTTCAGTGTCTTCAAGGATGGAGATTTCTCAGCCTTCCTGCACTCCTGTTCCCATGTTTTCCTGTCCTCACAGAGAAAATTTTCTTCCTGGTATCAAGTCTGAACTTCCCTTGTTACAACTTATACCCATTGCCTCTTGTCCTGTCACTGTGCACCTGTTCTGCCTCTGTTTCCACTATATCCTCCAACAGGCAAATGAATTCCCTGAAGACTAAACGGAAGTAGCTCTCCCAGCCTCTCCTTTTAAGTCATAATCTTTCAGCCCCCTAATTATCTTGCTGTCCATCATCTGAACTCTTTAAGAAGCTGGCACCATGCAGGCACATACCTAACTTCAGAAGTGAGCCTCCAGGGTGACAGACAGAAATCATCACTTTACTTTGGAAAAATATTTCAGCTTCTACTGGGGATTTTCCTAAATTAAAGAACAATGAGAAGTGCATTTCTTATTGAGTTAAGATTAAATTTAAAGATGGCTACAATTAGACTCCAAATTACATGGTAGAGTTCATTCCAGTTAATGCTTGGTCTGCTGAACCAACAAAATTTCTAGGTGCAAAACAGCCACAACTTCCTTGTTGGGGATGGAGTTGCTGGGCCAGTACCTACACCCCACTGTTTAGGACAGACTCACACATCTTCTTGACAAGTTACACCAGCAGGTCTCCTGCTAAACAGAGAATTTTGCCACTATTCCTGTTCACAACCAATCTGAGCTGCACTGCCCGCCCTGCCTTAGGACAGTGATTATTTTTATATTCGTGAATTAGAAGAAGTTAGACACAACCCTCTGAGCTCGGAGGCCAACTGGCACAGCACAGCTTGCTTCCATGCAGTGAAAATCTCTTATCCCTTAAAAAGAAAGTGCGACATTCAAACTGTCAGCTGGTGATGGACATTCCTTTCAAGCTGGGCTGAACCTGGCCTCTGCAATAAAACCACAGCGAAATGAAAAGACAGACTGGAAGACTAATCACTTAAACCCCACTTCCTCAGGAAACCAGATAAAAATAGTTTTATATTTCAAACGTAGCAAACAAAAGATGCTGTAGTCAAAATGGGGGAGAGTTCAGAAATTGGACTCTGATGGCTTTAGGCCCTTTATCCTAATTTTCATACACGCCAACCAAAGCTGAGATTGTTTGGAGTCTGAGGTCTGTAAGTTTATACTCTGAACCAAAAGTCAGCCCATACTATGTTGGTACTCCAGGAAACCAGCATTCCTCAAACCCCAGAGAGACTGTGTGTGGTTTTGGAGCAACATTTTATTCTGGCCACTCCAAAAAGTCTTTCACTTACTAACCAGGCAGCAGCAACTTCAGGAGTAAACATGAGTTTACGTCATGGCTTAAACCCCCAGTGCCTGTCTGTTAATTATAATGAATTTAATAAAACACTTGTTCTCATACCGTGCTAGTGGACATAGCATAGAATATTTTTTGTTGCTGGGAAAATTCAGGATCCTTTTAATCTAAGCTTGCAACAAGTGAGAACAGTCTATAGTGCTTCTGCCAAGATTTTCAAATGGCTTGCATTTTGTTCTTTGCTGAGAGACACTCCATAGCTCTGTATTATGCATCTATTATGAAATTAAAAGTATTTTCTAGTCTAATTTTTAATGTCAATTTAACTAGCATCAGCTTCCAGGAAGCTCAGAAAATTTCCAACTCTTTTGATTGTTAAAGACAGCAGTAATTTTTCAGAATTTACCACCTCATGGAAAAATGAGTAAAAAATAAATAGCTAGGTGTTCCCTTATTACTTAAATGATTTATTAACAACAAAGATTGGCCTAACAAAGTAAATTCTTTAAAGTCCTGCTCTACTGGATGCCACAGTAAGATCAAACACACCGTCGCCAGATAATCCACTTCTTTCATACAGGTACATCAGACTATGTTCTAATTCCACTGAAAAAAATATTAATTGTATCTTTTGTGGTGTGTTTTTTACAGCCCAGCTCTTCCCTATACCATGTCATCTTTTTTTGCTGTATTTTGTAAAATAATAAAATACTGGAAGTTGTAGAAACTAAAGGCCTTTTTTTTCCTTTTGCAAGATCCAGTGTATCCTCAGGGACCACAACATGATGAATAACAGGTTAGATATCCACACACATCCAAGTTACTTAGGGACGTAAGTGCTATTTAACATGCTCTAAAGACGGATAGTTTTGGGAAAAAAAACCCAACATGATTTAGGTAGTATGCTGTAAGGGTAATTAAAAACTGAACACGCTCTGCAAGATATGAATTGTCCAGTACATAAAATTTTGAAGAGCAGAACAAACAGCTGTTGGGATGGGTTTAGGAAAAAGGCAATTGTAATTTTTGGGATGGAGGCTGTCACTCTGCCTGTGTCTAAAGCACTAAACCAACGCATACCACATCACGGACCTGACCATTACAATTTGGTCATCTATACTGAATTTATTTAAATTACAAAATCTGCTTCTGGGACACTTAAGGCACAAGCCAATAAACACTCTTCCAACAATTTCCAGGCACAGCCAATGAGATAAGATGGACCAGGGACTATTCCCATAGGCAGTTCTGAAGTAGTCACCTTCCTTTAAAGGTTAAGAGAGCTTTAGAGAATAGATGTGGACAGATGGTGCTAGCTGGTCTGGCCACCAGGAATGGATTTTGGCACTGTTTCATTCAGTAGCAGGGATGTAGCATTTAGGTCTTTTCAGCCCCTTCACTCAGGTTCTACAGTTACGACTGTGCGCTAGTTTTATAGGCCACAAGAGGAAGATTTGCAGCAATAGTAAACATAACACAAACCAAATGCTTAGCACAAAGGAAAACAACGCATACAGATGTACCTTTTGGTTATGCTTTTAATAACTGATGTCATGATGAGACCCTGGTCCCTAACTGAAGCGCTGGGCATAAGCACAAAACACATTGACCTTCCTAAGAACTTCTCCACAAAACTTACGAAATGGTGAAATGGAGCCCAAAACTGAGGGGCCAGTGTTCAGTTAAAATAAATCACTGCAGCTGTGACACTGAGATTAAGATAACTTTACAAACTTGATCCATACGGTCCCCTGATCTGCCCTTGGCTTCTGTTTTGAAGATGTAAAGCTTGAGAGAGACCAGACTATATTTGGGGACCAGACTGTGGCCCCTTCAAGAAAATTATTCCTCATTTACAAAAAAGTAAGTGACAACATTTAAAGACTACTAGGTAAGTTCTTACTGCCACTCTTTTATTACATATCAAATATTTATTTTCTTGACTCTGAAGCAATACAGCTTTCTTTTCAGTACCATCAACTCCCTCTACAGCAATTAATGGAATTTTACATGAAAAGCAGTACCAGAGGTTGCATTCTAAAAATGTTTTATGATAAAAATGTATGTGAGAGAAGGAAATACTTCAGATGAAGATTCCATAGATGTTGGTTGGTTTGGTTTTTTTTCAAAATTATGCTGAGCCATTCATGTCTGTACCACAACCATAGTAATGATGACTTCGTATCTACAAAAGCTCATAATAACTATCATTCCATTACTTTAAAAAGAGGTATTTCTGTTTATTAGTTAATGGTAAACACATTGAAAAGTCACTAATGCTGTGTGATATCACATTCAAAACTCTTAATATTTTAACTCATTTCAGGTTAGAAACTGATAACCATTACAAAAATTTTAAAACCTTTTCTTAACTACTTGTTAGCTCCTACATCAATCCAACCCAAGGACACTGTCATGAATTCCTATCCCACTTTTTTGAGTAAATTCACAGCCAGAACTCCAAAGTTGCATTTCCCAGACCAGAATCAGAGCCTGGATTTATCTTCTCTAGAGGAGTATTGAAGTTACTGCACGGGACTTTAGGAGACCTCAGTTTAGGTCCCTCCTTTCCTACAAGATTCCCACACAGTCTTGGGCAAGTTACTGAGGCTTAAATCTTTGAGGTGTTTAATTCCCATTGGTTTCAAGCAATGTCTATCACTGTGGCTGTATCTCAACTGCAGCATACCAAGCTCATAGAGCGAGACATAGACAAACACTCCTCATGTATACTCTTTTTTCCTGGGAAAGTAGACCTAGACACATGACCTGGAAGGGAGCCATAAGCGGCCATGACCCTGACTGAGACAAGTGGTTGAGGGAGAACTCCAGAACACTCTGCTGAGTAATGTAATTCTGGCTGTTCTGTAAATAGGAGGGAAAAGTCTGTCCAAATCTAATTATATGCACATTTTTCCCAGACATCCCCATAGTCACAGCAGTGTGGGACAGACCACACTCCTGCAGTAGATCTGACATCTGGTCAGCTGGGAGACAGGTGTAATTCACTTGCATGTCCCATATCGGGAAGTAACACTCAGCATGCGGCTGACTCTACACCAGAGTAAGAGCATGTTGCTTCCTGACAGCCAAATCTCCGGGAATATTTCAGGGTTGGACTATTCTGGGTTTAATTCTATTAGGAACTATTTGACTCTTATTTCAAATTAGTCAAGGCCAGTGCCAAAAACTGGGACTTCTTATAATGGCCTGAGTCTAATGGATCAAATGTCAAACTTATCTTTCAAGCTTCCAGTTCCTTCCAAAACCCACTCACTCACTCACACACACTCACAGATAGGGACTCTGACTATGAGATGACTATTCGCTTAGTTCTGGTATTGCACTATCTTTCAAATAGCTGAAACATGACTTGGTCCAATACTTCACAGAGTCCCTGTAAAGACAGAATATTTTCTTGCGAGTAGCTGAAATCAAAATTCTAACTGAAGACTCAAAACTTGCCTGTAATGGCAATTTCATGTTCAAATGAAGGAAGGACTGGACTACAGTCCCACAGTCAGGATATCGAGAGTCCAAGAGAATTATTTCACAGCCAGTTAATGCGTACAACCATGGTCCCCAGACCAACCTTCCCACTATCTATTCCCAACCCTTCCAAATCTTGCCCTTGTGTCAGCACTGAAAACTAACACCGCTGAAGCCATACAAAAATAAGTTCCACCTGGATCAGTGGGAAGATCTGACTCACCGCATATCCACACAATTGTTAGTATCAACTAAAGACAGAAGCTGAGAAAGAGTTGGGTTGGTGACAGGTAGTACAAAGGACACCTCTTTCGGTATTGCAGGCAATCTTGAAATCTTAAGACTGTCTCCTCCTTTGTCAGAGGTCTCCTGGGAAATCTTCCACATTTCTCTTGGTCTCTCCATGCTTCAGCTTCCCAGCTGTACCTTCCTCACAGATACATTTTGACGGAATGTAGACAAGGACTGACACCTCTTTGGACTGATGATGCATAAATACGACTAAAATTCACAATAAACTGAAAAGTACAAACTGGTGCCTAAACCCAAGAACTTTTGAAATAACCGGAGAATATACGGTAGATCATGTACTGTGCTGCCCTGTGCTGCTGTTCTGATGTCAGAGGAGGAACACAAATCAGAGCAGAAGCACAGCAGTAGCTCTACTCCATGCCAATATTCATGTGACTTGGCATCCCTTCTTTCAGTGGGACTGGAAAACAAATTTCTTTGTTAAAAATTTAGATTTTCCACATTTTCAAATTTTAAATTAAGCTCTTACTGTATTTCAACTGGTTTTGATGATTGCTGTGTATATGTGTGTTCAGAGATAAACAAATGCGTGAATCTGCACATCCTCAGGTATGGAAAAGGGCCAAAGACTATAACTTATCCAACTCCTTACAAATAGACCAGGCTGAGTCAGGTAAGAAGATACTAGCAGGAAGCCTGTGTTAGTGCATTGGAGCTATCAGAAAAGCAGGAAGTTATTTTCATGGCTTTATGTCTGAAATCATAAAATAATTACATTGAATCTTTCCCATCTTATCTCCTTCAGTGTCTCCCCACTTTTTCTCCAGTTCTCTTCAGGGAATTAGGCTAATTTTACTGTAATAGGAGTACCTCCATCTGACTTCTAACTGGGTACACTGACGACAGCAAAACCTAATCTATGTACACTAAACATTTGCTGGTATTTGTTCCTTAATACAGCAGAGACACAAATAAAGCCACACAGAAAACAAAATAAACAAACCATTCCAAAACACCCTGCAGACTGTGAACCAAATCAGAGGTCAATAGATCTACTGAGGTCAATAACTTTACATGCAAAAGGAAAAGGGAACAATATTAGTGCTGAGATCCTGTTCTTACTATGGGCCTCTATACAATCCCTCTTTTTGACAGACATGACAAAAATATTGCATTGTCCTGTCTCCTCCCACCCTCTATAAGGTACATTATCTTTTACCTTCTCTTCTTAAAGGTAGAGGAGAAGCAGAAAAACTAACAGCTGTTTGGGGTGGGGGGAATCACAGCAAAGAAACCTGAAATACCTGAAAGTTTAAATTTCGTATGTAGCAACTGCACGACTGCCAGCCGTGCTCTGCTATGCCCTGAAATCCCTCCGGCCTGTTATCGTTTTCATTATTCCATCTCAGAGAAAGTATTAGCCAAGCAGTGGCCTAATGCAGCAATTCGCATCAGCAGTTGCCAGCCAAAGGGAGGTAAAACACCCTCCCTAAACTAACTACAAGGAGGAGCAGCCGACGGAGGGTCGCTGGGCTGGACCAGCTCCCCCAGCTCGGGAGGAGCGGGGACCTCACACCGACACCTAGCCGCCGCTGCCCAGCCTTGGGTACCCCAGTTCCCTCCGAAGATAAACCGGGAAAGCATCAGACTTCCCCCCCCCAGCCCCGCCGCTGTCTGTCACTCCCAAAAGCCAGACTCCTCGAGACGGCAAAAGCAGCCAGCAGCGGTGGGATGCCCAGGGCGGAGGGACCCGCTGCCTCCAGGGGCTCCAACGCCCTGCAGGGCAAGCCCGGCCTTGCCGCTCAGCTCGGGGCCGGGGATTGGTCCTCCCTTTCCCCCCTCTCCCCCGGAGCCCCGGCACCCACCTCGGCCTCCCGTCTCCTCCCGCACTCTCCGCTGGCTGCCGCTTTTGTGCGCGCCGCCCGCCGCGGCGACGGGGACCCGCTCGGCTGCCCTCAGCGGTGCCGCCCCGGAGAGGGAGGGACTGCAACACCCCGACACGACGGGGTGGGACGGGCGCCGCGGAAGAGGGAGTGAGCTGTCCCCGCCTGACCCGCCTCCTGCCGGGGCACGGCGGTGTCGTACCGCAGCGGGGGTAGGCTGCTCCCCGCCTCCCGACGGCCGGGGGAAGACGGGCAGAGGCGGCGCCGCTGCCGCTGCCGCCCCCCCGCAGCACCGGAGCTGAGAGCGGGCTGCTCTCCTCGCCGGCCGTTGGGCCTCGCGCGCGGCGGTCGTTGGGCCTCGCGGGCTGAGTCAGGCCGAGGAGGCGGTGCGCTGAGGTGATCCCGCCGGCCCCTCCTCACAGAAACACCGGCTCCTTTCAGTCAGAAAAAAAAAATAAATATATATATATATATGTGTTTTATCAAAGAAGGCCTCGTTATTGCCGTTTGGAGATGGGAAAACCGGGAATCGTTCAGCCCAGGCTGCTGGGCAGGCCCTTGGGCTAGGGTTCCCCAGAGCACAACGCTCGCCGCCACGGGAAGCGCTTCTTTTAGTATCATATGCTTTATCCACAGATAAATGCCACGGAATAAAGTGGGTTTTTCCAGCAGATGGTGGTTCCTTTCCGTTAAAATGATGTTGTAAGCTACTTTTACACAGGGTGCCTTATGCAAATAAATAAGGAAGTGGACGTCCATGATAAAACCTAAGTTGTGTAGGAATCTTTCAGGCTTTTTCCAGTCTGTTTGCTAAGAGGGCAGTGCTAAGTGCAAAACAAATGAGCAGGAAACAGAACGATGCAGGGGATAAAAAAAAAAAAAAATAAAATCATCAACTGAAGATGAGCCTGCTCATTTCTCATTTTAGTCTTGAAAACAAGTTTTTCAGAGCTGGATTTACATGTTCTAGTCCCCAAACTATACACACAGCTGAAGCCTGGGAAAGTAATTAGTGCTTAAACCTCTCATTTTCTGTTAACTTTCCAGTTACAGTGTAAAACAATTCTCAGTGGAATGTCCTGTTGGTCATCACCCAATTGTAATCTTTCAATTTTTATTTTTTTTCCTGGCACTTTTTCCTCCTGTAGTTGTGTTAACTATCTCCATGTTGGCCAGTCTTCGTATAGCGCACAGCTCCGGCAGAGCTGCTGGCTGATGGACCTAGAGCACCCTCACAGACTCCAGCCCCTTCTTCCTCTCCATTCCCAGGTACACAGTGACACTAATGAGTTCACCTCGGTTTTCGAACAAAGAAGTCAGTGAAGACAGTTTCTGCCCTGGCACAACATACAAAGGTGTTTACTTAATTCCAAAGAGAAGACAATATGCAACTGAGCCCAGAAATACCTGCAGTTTCATTCCCAGGCATATCGTATCTAATCCTTTGTCAGTGGGCAGTCAGCAGGCAATGATATGTGCCGATAAATAATCCCATCCCTGATGAAAATACAAGAAGCCGTGTCTGTGCCAGCTGTGGTTCCTGACCAGTGCTCTGCCCACCACATTTGTGTGGAATACAATCCTGTATTGTGTTCCCTCCGAGGGGGTGGTATCCTCCAGCCATCACCATCCCAGACTGCTCTAACATACCATTCCATTGCAGCCTACTATACTGAAATAAAAACATGATCGTAACACACTGAATCAAAACTACTGTCTTTCCACAGTCTCAACAACACCCACACTTCTCTGTTGCTTTCAGACATCCAGAAGCTAGAGCCTCAGCTTTGGAAGTACTGTATTGTGTTTAGTTATTTATCACATGCAACCATCTGCTGCTTGACATAAAATAACCCACAGAATAAAGCTCTACATTTTTAATGGTTCCATGTGCAAGGTCATGTTTTCTCTTCCTGCAGTGCAGTGTAAATATAGCCATGATACACACAATATGCTGTAAAAGTGCCAAATGCTTGCACAGCAACAGTAAACTCCTGTTTACAGCAAGGCTTCATCCTTCTGTGCTTTTTCACTCTGCCCTTACTGATGGTGTGACCACGGTGCAGGGCGGTGTTCCTCAGATTACTTCTCTGGAACAACCTCTGCCAGCTGATCTCAGATTACTTCTCTGGAACAACCTCTGCCAACTGATCCCAAAATCCTTACTGCTGCATTTCAGTTTATAACTATCCTCACCAGTTAAATCTATATAGAGGACTACTACATAATCTTCCACACTGTCCAGGTCTTAGTGTGATCAAGGCTTTGGTTTTGGCTCAGCCCAGTGCAGAGTTTGGAAGACAGATCAAGGATGGTTCCTCAAAAGTCTTGTGGAGTGACCCCACAAAACTAGATGGCTGGGGGAGTATGGTGAGGAGGCATCCTCTGCCCTTGCAAGAGAGTAATCCCTGGTGGAATCATTTCCACACACTCAGGAACGATGAAGTTATGAATTATTACTGTTTTCTTTCTGTAACATTTCCCCCTTGACAGCTTTCTTTCTGGAGGTATTGTGTTGGGCAACACAAGTTTATTTCCCAATATTTGAATTAGAACTGTCCACAAATTTTGAAGGACCTATGCATGGAGGCTTTTTCTCTCCTCTCCTTCCCTGGTCTGTTTATTCCATCCATTATTACCTAACTTGGGATTCCTGTCCCAAAGAATTTATGGTTTACATATTCACTCTGTGTTTGTACAGTTCTGGCACAGTGGACTTCTAGCCTGTGGACTGGGCTCATCATTGTAATAGTAAAAGATTGTATTCAGAAAAAATACAAGATAAGAGGAAAATTGATCTGTGTAGTCTTTTGTAAATTAGTTAAAATGGCTTTTAAAAGAAAATCAGATCTGTAAGCAGAGTAGAGTTTAATAAAACTCAAGAACAGATTCCTAAAGACCAGTACATAAGTTCATGCAGGGGGAAAAAAAAAAAAAAGCCTNGAATTTATATAATTATAATTATTTCATTTATAATAAAAGCTTTTAGGTTTTGATTTACAATAAAGGTGGCTCTGGATTCTGATACTGACATTCTCTGTAGTAACATTAAACTCAGAGTAACTCAGGCAGTAAAAATTAATCGATCTAGTTTTATTCAGTGTAAACATCAGCAGGCAGTCAGACTCTGATTCTGTAAGTACTTAATTAAATGTCCCACCATAGCAACAAAGGAATAGTTCTCCTAACATAAGTAGATACTTTTATATAGCACCTACAGTCACCTGTGATAATCTACTGAATTCTCTGTCTGTTTCACATTATTTTTTCCCTCTTTTTTTCTTTTTCCTTCAAGTCCTATTATCTAGTACTTCATTTTGTCCTTAATTTGAAGGCACAGTACTGCTGGTTGATGTAGCATGTAAATCCTGGCATTTAATCTGCCTCTTGGTGTTTGATTAATTTTGAGAAGTTGGTGGTTTTTTTCAAAAAAGTAGAAGTTAGTTATTTGCAGACATTTCTAAAACTTTTGGTCCCTTTGACTTTAACCTGTTGCCAGTTTTGTCTCTCCTGCTGGTTTTGAGCTGCCTCTATTCCTGGGATCAGTTTTTCCCACTGTATCAGGTGCGNTCTAGCTTGGAACACTATATTTTCCTGGTAGGTATCTTGCCAGTGAGCAAAATAGCCACTCAAACCAAAAAGTTAGTTATTTAATGCATTATCAGTGATGTCTGGCATTTTCCCCACTAAAACTGGAGTTCATGCCCAGGCACATAGTACCTGAGTCATGAATGACTGCAGCTGCTAATGCATGCACACGGTGCATGTAAAATGTTTCAGAAAATAGAAAAGTTAAATCTACTGAAGTTCGACAAGGGCAAGTGTAGGGTGCTGCACCTGGGGAGGAATAACTCCCNCTTTTTTTCTTTTTCCTTCAAGTCCTATTATCTAGTACTTCATTTTGTCCTTAATTTGAAGGCACAGTACTGCTGGTTGATGTAGCATGTAAATCCTGGCATTTAATCTGCCTCTTGGTGTTTGATTAATTTTGAGAAGTTGGTGGTTTTTTTCAAAAAAGTAGAAGTTAGTTATTTGCAGACATTTCTAAAACTTTTGGTCCCTTTGACTTTAACCTGTTGCCAGTTTTGTCTCTCCTGCTGGTTTTGAGCTGCCTCTATTCCTGGGATCAGTTTTTCCCACTGTATCAGGTGCGTGAAGACCTGAGTAGTAAGCAATCTACATCGTAAAGAGAAAGAATGCTGTCCTTGTCCAACATAAAGCTGTACAGTACAAACTTTATTCTGCATGAAGCCATCTTGCTTTTGGCAGTGTGCTCAATCTGTCACATTTTGGCAGATGCTTCTGGCCATCCACCAGCCACCCAGTCTGTCCAGCCTGAGCTCCTTGCACTTTGCCAGCTTTAGTTTTTAGATTTTGATTTCCATAGGGTGACAGTTCCCAAGTGTTGCAATTGTCCGCTGACAGCCGCACATGCTACCCAACACACTTCTGACATCAGTTCTTGGCTTCCATTCCTCACAGTTAAGAGGTGAGATGATGACATCATCCTCAGGAGTACCATAAAGTTTAAGTAAGTCATCAATGAGGCAGGGGAGTGATGGGTGAAAAGGGGAACGGAGAGGATTATTTTGTCCGATGATCAAACATGGGATTGTGATTTTCCAGGAACTTCTGCAGCTGGAGTTAGAGGCTGAGCAGGAGGCACAGGCCATGTACCAAAGTGCTCCTCTGTAATGATAACACGCTTATCAGCTGATGCCGTCAGGATTTGCATTGCATAACCAAACTTGGTTTTAAACCAAGTACTTTCAAACTTGGTTTTGTGACACATACACTGTTTCCCCCCACCCCCAGAAAATGTAGTCCCAAGAAAGGGATCTGTAGCCAAAAAAATACCAGACAAGATTTTTTGCCTTCTCACAATATAGCAAGTCTTGATGATGAAAATTCTCAAAAGAGCCTTTCTTTTTCCTCTAGATCCACATCCAGCCTTGCAAAACCATGAAAACCTCAATGCTTCCTTTATATCCTAGGAGCTCTTTCCACAGTCAAAACTTCATTCTCTGCTACAAAATACATGGCCACTGAGAAACAGATGCATCTATTGACTCCTGTGTTCCAAACATGACCAAAGCAAAAGGGTGTAGGAATATTTAAATTAGGAACAAGAGGGTCTAAATATATCAACCCTGCTGGAAATCCACTTGTACCAGTCCAGTCTCATCAGGAAGCAATTTAGCTCTGAATCTGTAAATAACCAAGCTTGAGCTCTCTAAACATAATCTTAGAAAGCTTAGAAAATCTTGAGCCCTGATAAAGTAAAGCAATCACAGTGTATGAGATTAAAGATGTAACAGTTAAATTATCGACAGGTTCTTCCTTCAGCCAAAGCCCAGAATTCCTGTGTAGGCATGTTCAAACACAGACCTGTGCCCTGCTCAGGCAAAATACATACCTATGTTTAAAGGCACACACATACAAGAAATGAGAGATCATACACAACTCTGTGGAAAACCCCTCCTTCATGTTTTAGACTGAAACGCTAAAGCTAGTTTTTCATCTGTATGGTAAATCTATGCATGACTAGCAGAGCTTTTGCCCAGAATACTGTTTTCAAAGCACAGCAAATCACAAGCACGGTGACCAGTATTATTTGTTCGGTACAATATAGTACAAAACACACTTTGAGAACTTCAAACAAAGCTGCTCTACTTCCCAGAGTATGATCTTTTCTTTACTATTCCTGCAACTTTTGCAAACTGAAATAATCTTAATCCAGAAAAGGAGAAGTTATTTGGAAACCAACTCCTTCTGTTAAGAAGGTTGTTGCTTTCTTCTCAGCCTCATGTCTGCAATTTCTTTGTCAGATTGTCTACCAATATGGAATTATCTTTGCAAACAGGTTCTGAAAGTTACTGCTCGGGGATTGCAAAGCAGCACATCTTGATTAGTTCACTGTATTGTTACCTCATACTATGCAAACTAGTGCCTCTTTCTTGTAGCTAGAAAAGATGTGACAGCTATAGTCAATTTAAGATAATAGGAAGATAGAGATATTTTGTAAAAGTGTTTTCTTGTGGTCAGTTAAGCATTAAATGCTTATAGAGCTCAGCTTGAAGTTCATTCTGTAACTCCAATGAGAGTAAAGTGTCTAAAATTAGCTTTATAATAAAAATAACAAGATTTGGTGCTGCTTCTTGTGAGAGAAAAATTCTGCGCTTCTGTGCAGACCAGGGTAGAAAAGTGGTTGTTTTGTGGGTGGCTTCTGGTGAATGAAGAGGAACTCTGTCCCTTGCTGGTAGTTACAAGATGTGGGTTCGCTTGGATTTGAAACCAGAAAATTCTGCTCTGTCTCAGGTACTGTCATTAGTTCAGGCTGACATACAACCTGGGTGAAAAGGGGTTTAATCTCCCTTCAAGGAGGAGGCAGATGGAGGACTCCAAACAGTCTGTCAGGAGGAGAGGCAGGCTCTGGCTGCTTTCTCCCACACCAGTGAACTGATGGGGGAGGCCTCTGCAAGCTTTGCCGAGAAGTTCCCCTCTTCAGCCCTTTCTTATTAATTTTGCTGAAAAAACCGACAAGATAATCTAGCCCCTTACTAGTATTTTGTTGTTGTTGTTGTTGCTCTAACTAAGACTCAACTTTCTTTAATGTTTGAAGTACTAGAATGTAACCAAGTATGGGCATTTTCTAAAACATCTGTGTGTATGATCTGAAAGGACACTTTCCCACTTTCCTGAAGCAGGCACGGATCCTGTGACTCCAGCTAAAGAGCAACCACTTGCTCTCCTCGAGGCTTTCTGTAACAGCAAGGCAGATGCAAGGGTGCAAGTCTGATCAAGAGCGTTGGCCCTCAGCTCTTTCCACACTGTCTTCTCCTACCTTCTGGTGTGCCCAGCTGTGAGGACACCTCAGTCTGGCACCATGGATTTCAGATCTCTCTGATCTTTAACCTCTAGACTCCATAGCAGGTGATTTGGGGGGAGAAATGAGATACTGGTTTGGGATAACCTGTCTTAGAGGCATTTTCTTTGCAGCTCCATTCTTGGGGATTTTAGTGGTTATGGTTTATGCTAAGGACTGTGCTTGTTCTGGTTTTAAAGTACAAGTGTTTATATAGTGCCTGCAATAATAATTTCTTCAGGCAAAATTTGAGCTGCATGGAACAATGATAATGTTTAAAAATATATTTGGCTAAAGCAAATGATGTTTTCAGTCTTGCTTGCTATGAGAGCTGCCTTAGTCTTGCTGTTCTGGGCTGATTCGTTCTCAGAAATAGATTGTTATTAATGATCAACATTGTGTTGAAATCCTAGAAACAAGTTGAGACACAGAAATAAATCCTGCACATGCAGTCACAGGAAAATAAGTTCTCTATAATTACTTGCATCAAGCCCAGACAATTTATCAGGGAATAAGATGGTTTAATGTGATCTTTCTCTTATCTAAGTGATTCAGACTCCTGGTACAGGCTGAGAACTTACATAAAACTCTCACTTGGTACCTCTAAGTAAGGTATGTTAAAGCAGGGACATTGCCATTAATTTTAGTTTTGTACCTGTTATCTGTCTCTACAGCTTCTAAAAAGGCATGCATATCTACATGACATTACCTGAGGAACTGGCTTCTCTTTTATGATTTCTACATTTGGAGTGCTAATATAGTTAATAGATATGATTGGCTTTGCAAAATCATGAAAATAGTACTTTATTTTATTTCAATTTCATATTCATATTTCTGAGTGGAAGAAGCATCCCTGGTAATTCAGTAGTAAATCCTTCCTTCAAAATATTACTGGTGATGAAATGAGTGTAGTCTCTGTGGAGGGATTATAGCACTGCAATCTCTGAACATAACGACAGATGTTATTTTAGAACTGCAATTAAACAGCATTTCATGTCCATCAGCCTAAAAATAATTATTTGGAAAACTAAACAGGAGGCACTGATCCATTATAAGGACACCTAGTTCCATGCTGGAGTGAGAAAGTTGAAATGATTTTATTTAGTCCTGTATTAAAATACTACAAATTAATGTGTAATCAACTCTGCCTGCTCTACATATCATTCTCTAGATCCTGCCTTTATGTAAAAGCCAATGAGGGTCAACTCTGTGTCCATGTATTTCTTTCCACAATTTGAGAAAAGCTTACAAGCTTACACATACACACAAGAACTTATTTTTAAAAATTCTGTTTCAGAGTTATTCCAAGAAAATGGCTGCATTCAAGAATCAGCACAATAGAAAAATCATTTGTCCCTGTTCCATAAACTTGGCAGAGGCGCTTCTTAAAACAAGCATTTTGCATAAGTCTATGGAAATCATCTGCTTTAGTGAAATTAGTGGAATTCATTTCATGTTCTGGGGTAGAAAACTTTTGTCCTGGTGGTCTGTATGCTTTACATTTTCCATTATGCAAATCTGAGAATTCATCAGAGACTTTGCCTCATTCCTGCTACCCTCGTTACAGTTTACCGCACAGTTTATCTACTGCAGACAAATCTACATACCACCAGCAGTCTCTCAAACCTAGCAGCTTTTGCCCACAAAAGCAACAAGAGCTTGTTTTGCTGTTATTCACACATCAGTGATACTGTGTTGAGCATATCACGCGCTAAGAGAATTCCCATCCCAGTGAGTTTAGAGCCTGAAAAGTATCAGGCCTGGTGCTCGGTTCACACAAAGCCACATAATCCCATTCAAGCCAGTGAACTCGGTGTTACACAAGCAAAGGGTCTTGCTCATTGTTTCAAACAGGTGGATTTTTTTTGGAAGAAAGCAAGACTAGGAACAGGCAAGCGGATAGTGCTTTGTATCAAGTTCTGCTGTAGTACAAGAAGAGACAAAAGCCTGGTCAGAAAATAGAGAAAATAATTCAATTTGATAGAATAAAAAACAAAGTCATACCCACAGGTAGCTCAGAGTCATGTCAAGGTACATGCCTGCTTCTGATCTGAACTCTGCAGACACCTTGTTTTCCCCATGTCCACCCCCACACTGCAATTTGGGCACGAGCAAAAAAGCTTCCCTGTTGCAGTCATCCCGCTGATATCAGATGCCCCTCCCCTGCAGCCCTGGGTGGCAGCCCAACCTGGTCACCCTGCCTGTTTTGCATGTTGCTTGCATGGGGTTGGGATCATGCTTATTGCTCATCATCCTTGTCCAGGTCAGAAGTAACTTATCCTGTGTAATTCTGCATCCTGTGGCAGATTCAGTTTGACAGGGTTTCTCACTTTCTGTTTCATACTGTGTGTACATAGATAGGCACAGCTTAGTGCAAATGCCTCTTTTGTCTACAACATCTTTGGGGTTTTTCTGTCATTACTGGCTTGCTAATTTCCCAAGATCTCCCTTCGGTGTAGCACATCTTAAATACAGCGTGTCCACATTACAAAATTCTTCCTCCCCCTCTTGATGTATTTTTGTGCTATGTTATGAGAAATCTAGGACAAACAGTGTAATAATGATATATAAAAACTAGTTTAAAAATTTGCCAAAGTAAAACATAAACTGATTATTCAGTTCTTTCAAAGTTCAAGTACAAGTTCATGTGATGTTTTGGTTACCCAGGAGATGTTCCTGTTCAGAATCTCACCTGAAAGCAGATCTGAATGTTCCCGAAATTTGGAAAGGAAGGATTACCTCTGTAATATGGCTTTACATGTGGTTAATTTTCAGATTTTATGATGGGTTTTGCTAATTAGAGTTCCTTCCTTGTTTATTTTACTGGTATTTTGAATTTCCAGGTACTTTTCTGTCTGCATAGCTCAGTTACTGCAATTGGATGTCCAAACCCAAACCCTGCCAACAGCAACCAACCTCATCTTCATTTCAGATTCCCTGATTGACTTATCAACCTGTCTTATTTACATGACATTGCTAATATCCAACTCATAAAGGTTAGATCATCAATTTGTAAAAGTTGACATGGCTCATGGAAATCTTGACCTACATCTGCTGGACCCAAACTGAAGAGCTGCCAGGCTCTGCCACTCAGCTAGCACACCGAGGAGCTATGTGCAAGTTGCCATGGACTCCTGGATCAGGGAGGTTCTTCCATAAGTCGCGGAGTATATCCTGCACTGCACTGTGTAGGTTGTATGGAAACACCGGAGTGGGACCTATGTGAGACAGCAGTGTAGCTATGCTAACATTGTACTCCACCCAGGCTAACACATCTCCTGTGAAACCTACGCAGAGCTGAACGGTGACTTTGACAGTTCAGCTAAGCGGATGTGCCTACGTGCCACTGCTTGGTGCTGCGTGGAAGTGCTGTGGTCCTACCTGTGATTTCAAACACATCAGCCTCTAAATATTCTGCCCCACCATCGCTGAAAGAGTAGGTCACTGCTGAGGAACAGAATCCAGAGTCTCTTAAGAAATCATCAAGTTGTTTCCTGCATCCGTGTCTTTTTCCTCCCTCACCAGCTATTCAGCAGTGGCCGCTCTATAATCAGGGTGGGAAGTTCCTTTCTCCCTCTCTAATGACTTCTCCTGGGCAGTTCTTCTGTCCAGTTTGTTGCTGTGTTCCAAAACCACCACCTCACACACGTGCTTTCTGCCTTCAGCAGCAGGAGTGTCTGGGCATGGGACACCCCTGGCATCTCACATTCACAGCTTTGCTGATTCTCTTCCAGTTGCCTGGGTCAAATGCCAAATTTCTGGATTTTTGTGCTGTTTCCATCCTTATGCTGCTAGTACTGGCCAAATGTGAGAGTCACCAGTGTCACAGAGCCGTCTGACCTTTCAAAGCAATAATAATATCACAGCAGACACAGAGGAACACAGTGTCCAAAGGGTGACTCTTGGATATGCTGTGCTGGGTACCAGAAGGTGGACGGGAGTTGACTGCTGCCTTATCCTGTTTTCCCAAAGACCCACCAGGTTTTAAGCTTGGTCTACCCTAAGGTGCTGGAGTTAAAAGGCAAATGAACAATTAAATTCTTACATTTAGATTGCGAGTCCAGACGTTTCGAATCCAACCAGGGTCTTTCATCAATGGAATCTGAAAGAAACAAAGAAAAATGAGGAATAGTACAGTTAATTTACAATGTACAGAAGTTAATGTATCCAAGCCTCGGTCATGGTTCTTGAAACCTGTAGTTTCAGAGTCAGAACCCCAAAGCTGAGGTGGCACACAACTGCCATGACAAACCTCTCTCTGAATACACAAGAGTGCATAATGGCTTCATTTTTTAAGAAGCCACAGCTGCAAGAGACATTGAAATAAATTAATACCTAGTTAAAAGGGTGAGCTTCCAGTGCTGCTGGGGATGATGGGATTCATATTTAAAATAAAAGGAAAAGTTACTGAAGAGAAATTCCATACTCTATTTTATGTTATTTTTTATTCCATAGTGAAATTTTACACTGAAAGGGCTAATTCTGCAGGACTGATAAA
Source organism: Thinocorus orbignyianus (assembly GCA_013400375.1). Lineage (NCBI taxonomy): Eukaryota > Metazoa > Chordata > Aves > Ciconiiformes > Thinocoridae > Thinocorus > Thinocorus orbignyianus. The sequence continues at coordinate 842,896 of VXBW01008242.1, forward strand.
TGTGATGATATAAACAAATTATTTGAAAGATTTCCCTTTGGTGTGTAGAAAAGATAACATTCAAATACGTCCAGGTTTGCTGGTGGGGTGTGTTCTGAAAATATTCCTATTCCCTCATATTCAAATCTCAAGATTTTTCAAGCACAAATGCTCACCAGAAAAAAACAAACTCATTCTACTCTTTATCATTCTCAAGTTATATGACACCCAAAAGACTGTGCAATCTTCCTGGGCAAATAGAAAAGGCATGAAAGGATCCCTTTTCCGAATTCTCATTTAAATACAGGTAGTGAAACAACAAATAAGGAGGAATAAGAAATAGAAAAGCAAGCACTGCAGAAATAAATGCCCTCAGTTCTGGTAGGTGCAGCTCTTAAGGGTTCCATTAATGTTCATTACACTCACTCACACACTCTGTTATATGTATAATTAGAATAACATTTTGTGTGAGTGACATGAAGAATAAGTTTGGGGTGGCACCGTCAGGAGAAGACAGCAGAGGTCTGGCACAGAGCCCTTCTCTGTTCACAATAATATCTTGCACTTGAGCATTCCATTAGGGATTGCACCAGCACTATTCAAACACAATTTACAAGTCTCTCAACAACCTTATAAGCCAGGAGGTATTATTAATTCCATTTTCCAAATGAAGAAACTGAGATACACCCTGACTGAATTACTTACTCTGTGTCACAAAGGAAGCCTAGCATTGGAATTAGAAACAGATCTCTTTCTGTATGGCCCATTGTTTTGGCAATCCTGTACTTTCTTTGTAGTATCAGAAGCAGAACAGAAATACTGGCATTATTGAACCGAGAATTAAATGAACATAAATACTCCTGCAGGCTAAATTATTGATTGAAATATGGATGTGTGTTGCATGCAAATGCTGGGTTTAATATAATTACATTTTCCTGTTGTATGTGCCTATTTGGATTTAAGATACATCTTGCTGCTTTGTTGACCAAGATGGTGGCCTAAAGATACAACAGTTCAGTGCTCTGGGATAACATTAAATATTTAGAATATGAAATATCATATCAAATGCGCAGTAAGTGTTTATATACTTGATGTTTGCATTTCTGATGCAGATAAAATTCATATGGTGCATATATTCTATATATAGGGCAAGTTTCATCCCATTTTACACAGTTTGGGGATGGGTCTCAGCGTATATCTTTAGTCTTTGTCACTTTCTGAATTCTAGGAGCACTTGGACCCCTCATGGCTTGACTATGTAAGACAGAAACCCAGACGTGCCAGCTGGATGCAGTGCTCGGGGAGCAACTGGGTTCATTGCCTGGAAAATGCCTGCCCCACACTTTGGCTGTAGCCTCCAGATTTCCCAAAGGAAATCAGCTGTGCAAGGCAGGAACCAGTGAGGGTACCAATCTGCCAGCTGGGTCCAGAACAGCTGCGTTTGTGTGGGCTGGAAGGAAAGGCTGTGAAGGCAGGCAGTGCACAAGGAGGTGCCACCTTCTTATTCCAAACATCAGGGACCTGCTTGAATGCAGTCCTGAGTGATGTGCTCTGGGCAATCCTGCTTTAGCAGGGGAGTTGGACTAGATGATCTCTAGAGGTCTTTTCCAACTCTGACAATTCCATGATTCCATGATTCTGTGACGTGTTGGCAGAGTGGATCAACAGTTTTCTGTATTAAATCATCTCCCTCTTTCCCCAGCCTGGAGCCTGTGCAGCTAGAAAACAGCTCATATGAGTACCTTTCTTTTCAAATATCTGTGTTCCTGAAAGGATTAAACTGACCCTCTGTTTCATTTTCTTTCTTTTACTTACTTTTTCCTTCTCCTTTCTATCTCTTTGTTTCTTTCCCTCACTTTTGTTCCCTCCCTCTCCCTTTCTTTCTTTTTCTTTCTTAAAAACAATCAAAGTTCCTGATAAATCACATCCATGATTAAATAAGTACGTCTCAGAAACACGATAATAGGAACTGCCACAGGAAAACAGTACGTTTCATTAGCAGAAAAGTCAACAGTGTGTTGCAACAGAGTAATTGTACAATAGTGCTGCTGCCGGTGCATTCAGTTCCTCTGAAAAACAGTGGTCAGAGGATGGTCCTGTAAAACATTCTTTGTGTACTGGTGTAACAACCACGCGACTCTCCAGGATCCTTGCCAGCAGTTTGAAAGTACAGTTAATGTTGCAGTTAAGTACTTGATCTTTAGAGTTGTCCAATCTCTGTTCCTGCTCGCATTTGAAAAACAACCCTAAGGAACTTTCATTCAGTCCTGCAATTAATGGAAAAATCTAGTATTTATTGAATGAAACTTTGTCCGTTGTTTAGAGTGACTGTTACAAATCAGCTGTCTGCCTTTCCTATTTAGTAGGCTTGGAAATGCGAACTGACCTGAGTAAAAATTATTTTAAAGCAGACACAATGCATCAAATCTTTTTTTCAACTGTGCCAGTTTCTGCAGTGCCCCTGCTGACCTTAGAGAACAAAGCTAAAGTAGGGAAAAGATGACCTTGCACTTAAGCTGATGAAACAGGACACAAGGGCTATTCCTGTACAAGAAAACTGAACAGTCAGGGCACAGGAGGAGGTGCTGGGACACTTTGGTCTCTGCCCTGACACTGGAAGAACAGCTCTTGGCACGGCTGCAACCCTGACAGCTCCCAGCTTGGGAATGAGCACAGGGCATTTCCAACAGGCACCCGAATGGGGCCAACCGGTTTTGAGGGTTGAAGGAGCTTAATAGCATGGAGTAACTAAATCACAGCAGGTAGCATCAAAGCCAGAGGATGGACACTGTCACCTTTTAGTTCACTAGCACCAATGTAGCCAAGAAATCCAGGTCTCCTCTGAGTTTTCTTCCTTCCAGGAGTGTGGACGTATCACAAACCCTGATGCTCAGTTCTCCTGATGTTTAACAGGAGTAATATCCTAAATTGTCAGGGTAAATTCATTCATATTCATAAGGAAACCATGGTACAGAGCAAAATTTGTCTTTTAATCCCCCAAGAGAGGCTTCATGATCCTACCTCAGCCAGTCTGGCAGCATTAAGACAAGCTGGAATTTCCCCAGCTAAATATGAAGCATTTAAGAATTAAGGGACTTCTTATAACTGATAGAAGATGGAGCAAAACAAGACAAGATTCAAAGATAACAGGTATTATGTGATGATATCTTCAGGAGAACAGATTGGTCTGTACTCCATATTCTCACTAGAGTGAAAAGATATGTAAGAAGATTGCATGGAAAAAATGAAAAGGTGGTAGCCCTAGTCCATGTCTTCTTGGGAGACATATGGAGATGCAGTGACCATGAAATGCAAAAGGAAACATTTAGGCATTAGGAAGACTTTATAATACCAGGAGAAGGCAAGCTCTGGTATGGCTTGCCTGAAGAGGCTGAGATCTGTCAGAGCAGGCTGAACACACATTTGTCAGAATGTTTTAATTATAGTTGGATTTGCCTGTAGGCATAGAAATGGACCGGATGATCTCTGAGTCTGTTCCAGCCCTGTGTTCTGTTATTCTGTGATAAAGTGACACAGCAGGATGAGGCTGCATTTTCAGGAGCTCTTTCCCAGCTATGAAATCTCAGAGTGGAAAGAATTCGGAAACTGGTAAGGGAGAACCTGTTACATGAATTTTTTTTGAATCTGACAAAGAAAATAATGCAGAAACAAGCTGTAGGGAAGCACTGGCAGATTAGCCAAGGGATGGACTGGGTAATCTAAGAGGCTCTTCTGTCTCAAACTTCCGACTCAGTCGCACGACATCACCTGACTGGTGCTTAACACATCACAATGATGCAATGGATGTTGTAAACAAAATGACTCATTTGTGAATTACTCAGGTAATTTAGTTCTGGTTCCTACAGTAATCATGCCTCTTAATGTGGTTAAGTACATGCTGTATGCGTGCTTTGTTGGTGTTAATACCAAAGAGAAACATCCTATTTCATCCCTTGAGGAGCACGTGATTTTAGAAAACAATTATAAGACCCACTTCTGATGCCCAGAGATGACTTCCATTTTCTCTGTAGTGTGGGTCCCTAGTGCAGAGCAGCTGATGTGCTCCTTCACAGACACCCAGAGCCAGTACCTTTGATCAGGGGATGCTGTCTCCACTACAGACCATCTTTTAAGCAATGAAGGGGAAGGAGAGCTGCCCTCTTTTAAGATAAAATGACAGTTCTAAATTCAGCATATTACCACATTACCTTTCTAAAGAAAGAAGACCATTTCCTAGCATCTAGAATAGTCAGGTTTGACTGACAACACTACATTTTCCTGGAGGGGTATAGCTAGAGTCAGGTGAAGCTTGGGACACAGTAAATAATGTCAAAGAAATGTAAGTACAGAGACCTCTATCAGAAACTGCAGTAGTGAGTTCCTAGTCAAATGGCCTGACATCTTAACCCACTGACTGCATCTGTCAAATTGCTCTCTACGTTTACTCTCTGCAAGAAGGCTACCAAAATACAGCCACTGGTCTGTACGAGGCCACATGGGTGGCCACAGCTCACAGAGATCAGCACAGCACAGTTTAAGTACTTTGCATTGTGAAAACTATAGTGAAGCTTTATTACATGAAGTGGAGGAGGCCCAACAAAATAACAGTTCTGCTGTATCAGCTCACTCAGACTTGGCTGCATTGTTGCTTTCAAGTCAAAGGAGCCATTCTGCTGAAGCATTTGGGTAGCTCTGGGGTCCCAAGGGATCGCATGGAGAGAGACTCACAGGTACAGGGTGGGAAGATCCCAAGCAGCTTGGAGCCTCCTCACTTGCCCAGCCCTCACAGCCTGCATTGCTCCAGGGGCAACGTGGAAGCTGGGGCAGCTCCTCCAGCACCAGCACAACATTCTCCCTGCCCCATCACTGCTGAAAATACAGATGGCTGCATTTTGCATTACCTCAAGTTCCTAAATTATTTTAAAATCTAGGCCTATGCTGAATGCTTTTTAATAAGCCAGCGTTTATGACATTTCTCTCCTAGGGCTCCAATCTTCTTGCTAAGCACCCGTGGGAGAAGAGGATCTGCAGCACTGTGGCAGTCTGCAGCCCAGGCATGGTGGTTTGATAACCACATTTGAAAGTGAGCTTGAGCAAAAGTAGGAGGATCACTACACAGCAGCTAAATTATTTGGCCAGGCACCTCTGTGAGTATGTCTCAGCACTGGGCTTAACACATGAGATTCCAGTTGCAGGTCTTTGAAATACAGCTGTCCAGGTGCCTTAGGCCAGGTCTGAATTCTTTCTGCTGAGCTCCTCCCATTTCTTAACCCCACTTAGTCACGGTGAAAATTATCAGCTGTTTATCTAAAATCGTATGACACATCTACTGAGGGCTGATAAAGGCTATTTCCTCATCTCCAACATTCTGCTGGAGGAGCCTCCATTGGCTGGGATGGTGGCCCCACCATCAATTCTGCTGCTTGCTTTCGGCAGAGATTTTAATGACTGGAGTTAATACCACACCTGGGAATGTTCCTCTTAGGAACTACCCCAGGCTACCAAAAGGTGTTTCATGAGGTGATGTTTCCACATCACCCCATCGTCACGCCCTCCCTCATGGCCTCAGCCTTTCCAGAACTGGGGGCCTCCCAACCCTCTCCTTCACAGGGCAGCCTCAGCCTCACACCTGGAAATGGCACCTGCTGGCAGCAGCTCTCCATCAGACCACGGAGGAAGGCCAGACATGCCTTTCGCCAGAGGAGGGTTAAAACGACTGCCTCCTTTTCCTCACAGTTAGGGGCAGAAAGCTGGTGGGTAGAGGAGCTGCATGGTGGCGGTGTCTCCACCATATATGTCCTTTTGCATGTTGGGCTTGGCCTTGTGGCAAGCTTTGGGTCGTCTGGACCCTCACTGTTACATATGAGGCAGAGGAGTTCAGAGCTAGAGCCAGCAGAATACAGGATTTGCACCCATGAACCATTGGGAAACTTTGGGGCTTTCATGATAAGCAGAAGACAGACCAAGCTGATGCCTGTTCCACTGATACTCAACTCTGAGACACCAAATACAGGCTTAGTCATATGCACAGTGGACCCTCAGGAAGAAAAAAAGTTGTCAGAAGCTGTTAAGAAGCTCTTGGCTTAGTTCAGACATACTCTGGTCAAACAGGTACGGTGGCAGAGCTAAACCCGGAGCAGCTTGGTTTACAGGGTTGAGCAACTGGGTTTGTGACACACGCTGGATCCTCAGGCTCTGTGGCACCCAGACGTACTGGGGAGTAAAAACTGCCCTAACTGCTGCGCTGCTGCCTGCTCTTTAAATAACACCAGGCACAGTTTGCGTGTGTTTTCACTTGCTGGTGTATTTTGCCATAGGTTACATACAAATATTTTACAGAAGCTCATAGGCAGTGTTCAGAAAGGAGCGTTTCCCTGATCCCATTTGTTTTCTCTGTAAACCTGGGCCTGAGTTTCAGGAGTGGGGATGGGGTTAGGGAGATGACAGTCACAAAACCAGGTGCTGCACACTGAAAGGCTGTACGAGGCCTTCGTGTTGTGAATTGAACCCTTTGTCCATTTGTCTAACACAGCTGCCTCTGTAGCCTGCCATAAATGTCACAGCAGTAAGTGGGAGGTGATGGTCACATCTGGGGCCAACCTTTACAGATCAACTGGACTTTTTATTCTCTGTGCTTACTCGCTTTGTTCGCTTGTAGACTTTTACTCAGAGGTCTTCCCTGTGGGTATTGTAGCTATTTTAGACCACAAGTGATGCTTCCTGTCCCCCTGCCCATTGATTTGTAGTAAGCATTCCATCAGGATGCAATTTATTCAGAGCAGATTAAATTTTGCCACAGACTGAAGTTGCGTTGAGTCAGTGCTGATACCTCAGTACTTCTGTATAAAGTTGCAGTCTGGAGTCAGCATGTGTACAAACAGAGCAGTGTGCACACCAGGTTTCAAGATATGGCTTCATGACAGGTTTGAGAGAGTGATAACAAGCCTGCATTAAAGTGCAAGTGAATTAAAATATACTTGGGGTTTTTTCCACTTTTCTCTGTCTTTGTAGGAAAAAAAATGCAGATGGATTCGCTACGATTCTTACAAATCTTTCATGCGGTCACATCAACATTATTAACTGCAGAAAAAAATGTATCATTGTCTTACATCCAGTCTTCCCAGATTTTTTAAAGGGATGTGCTAGCCACAGCCTTTTAAGGAGTTAATTTAGGTCACTTTGTAGAACATGGGTTTGTCCGTAATATGGAGAGGACAGAACTTGTGTCCCAGGATCATCTTTCTGGAGTGGAAAGTAAAAACAGTCCTACATGTGAGGGGTGGATGAGAAAGTTTGGAAACTTCCATTGTGGCTGGCACTATTGCAGGCTTTCTGTGCTCTGCTGCACAACCCAGCCTGCCTTGCTCTGCTTCTGTTTTTTTTTTAAATAGAAAGTAGAGAAAACAGGATCAACCTCAGAATGCTGTTATGAAACTGAATTTCTCAGTGTTCACAAAGGTTCCGAGTTCCTTGGGTCAGCACACAGGGCTCACAGGCAGTAAAGACTGCGTATATGTAAAAGTAAACACAGGTTCATAAATAGACTTTGGAAGCAGTTCCCTACTGGATTTTATCCAGGAGGTCAGAAAATAAGGAGGAGGAGAAAGCTAAGTGTGCCTTTCATTGCACGTGGTTTGTTTTTCTCACTAACGCTACACACTGTTCAGGACAATTTCTAGGAAGAAGGAGGCGGTCATAAAAGCCAATCAAAATATGCTACAGCTTTGCTGGCTGGTAGATAAACAGCATGTGCAGAACAAGAGGAAGTTTTTGACAATCTAGTAATTGTTTGTACAGAAAGCTTTAAAAGTCTTTAGAAATATTTTAAAGCGTGTTAATAATCTCTTGAGTTTAACTGGGCTTTAATCAATGCTGAACTAACTGGATTGCCTTGGAAATTCTTCCACAACATACCAATACCACACTTACAGATGTTCTCTGCCTCTCCTCCTACAGTATCTTGCCTCAACCGGGGTCAGTGGCCTGGCATCTGACACTCTCTTTGGTTAAATGTCATACAGTTTTTCTCCAGGCAGCACAATACTGTGGGTGAAGCTTTACTGATCTGCTTTACAGTGGATGCTCCACATGGGGTTGGGTGACCCCAGAAGAGAGGGTCCTAACAGTAACTACAGGTGTTTATTTTACACTTCCAGAGATGCTATTGCTGCTTGGCTGGCAGTGAAGCAGAACTGGATTGATACAGCAACAACCGGCTGCCCTCAGGAACTTTGGGACTCTCTGTTTTCTGGATTTGTAGCTTGAGAACAATATGGTGAGACAGGTCTCAAGACCTGAGTCACAAACCTCTCCCAGAGTCCAGCGACATGACAGAGGACATCAGAGATCCACCTGTATCAGTGGAGGATCCTGACTGGTGTTTCTGTTACCTGCACAGGAATGGTCTTCCCCGGAGGTGAAATCAGGGTTTTCAGAGCTCTGTCTTGTGAATTATTTTTGTTGAGTATGTCGGATGTTAAGGGTACTCCTGCATTCAGACGGATGAATGTGGGCAGTGTAGGATGAGCTGAAAAGTTTGCTTGGTGTGTCTGGCAGAGTGAGGGACATGGTGTCATGGACATGGCGTGTGATCAAGAGGTGTGTCTGCTCCAGCACTCCCGATATCCTGCTTTCGGGGATGCTTGTCTGGGGATTTGTAAAAGCCTTTTACCAAGCAGAAACTAAACCACTGGCATTACTATGCAAATAAGGCCACCGTGTCTCAGTAGCTGTCAACTGGCAGAAGCTGGTTAAAGTGAGGGACCGCCTCTCCCACGTGTAGATGTCATGCAGATTCCCAACTAACAGCATTTTCCCTGACCTTAGCTGGAGCCTAAGCCAAAACAAGCTCACAGTTCCCTCTAGAGGCAGTGGAAAGATAGAGACGATTTCAAGGATTGATTTACTCCAACAGTGTTGTATTTATTTAGTTGGGGAAATGAGCTCTTCTGTAGGGACATCCCTTTCCTTCCACTGGAAAATGTGGTAAAAAAAACCAGCCCTGCAGCATCCTATTTCACTGCCTCTGATGTAGGTGGACATGAAACGAGCCCATGGGAAAGGAGGAGGGGGGAAGCCCCAGGGAAGCTGTGGGAATTCCAGGAGTGGCTCCAATTGAAGTCCCTGTCCCAGATGCCATGTGAGGGAGGACTAAAGGCTGATGGCCTTTGGCAGCCATCCTCAGTGGAGGCTAAAGGCTCCCTCCAGCTTCTGCCAGAAGCTAAGGAGACTTTTGCTGGGCTGGATGCGGTCCAGCTCTTGCATACATCTTACAAATGTGTTCTGTGGAAGGGAAACCTTTTCACCACCAGCCAGTGCCCCTAGCCCTTTAGATCTGTCATCCCTCACCCCCTGACTCTGATTCAATCTCACCTTTGATCCCCACCATCCCTGCCCAGCCTTCCTTCCAAACATGGCTCTGTCCCCACAGGTTATCCCTCACAGATGGAGACCTTATAACAGCCTTCCACTACCTGAAGGGGGCCTACAGGAGAGTTGGGGAAGGACTCTTTGTCAGGGAGTGTAGCGATAGGATGCGGAGTAACGGTTTTAAACTGAAAGAGGGGAGATTTAGATTAGATACTAGACAGAACTTCTTTACTGTGAGGGTGGTGAGGCACTGGAACAAGCTGCCCAGAGAACTTGTGGATGCCTCATCCCTGGAGGTGTTCAAGGCCAGGCTGGATGCGGCTTTGAGCAACCTGCTCTAGTGGGAGGTGTCTCTGGTCGTGGAAGGCATCCCTGCTCATGGCAGGGGGGTTGGAACTAGGTGACCTTTAAGGTCCTTCCAACTCTAAGCACTCCATGATTCTATCCCAGTACTTTCCATCCTTTCCTAGTTACAGGAAAAGGTCTCAGCCCATGAAAAAGCTAAATATCTTGGTCCAGAATGTTTTCACAGTGCCTCAACCATCACAGAAACCTCCCTCTCCTCCCCCAGCTGCCCAGAACCACTGAGGAACCAGTTGGGAAACTTGACCATTGCTTCTGGGGCTGCAGTAACCTGTTACCCATTAGGGACATTCTGCCAGCAGGAAACTGGACACTTGCTTTGGGTTTCTTCTGGCAGTCAGTAAATGTTCGTATAGAATGTCTGCCAAACCCCTATTAATAAACCACCTTTTTGTCTGCCGCATTTATGTCAAGATAAAATACCTTCCCTTCTACCACCCATCTTCTTGGTGTTTCGCAGGCCTTAACACAACTTTCTTCTCTGTACTGTTCACTGATCTGCTGAGATTTGTGTAACACTTACAAGAAGAGGAAAAATATAAAAATCAGGGTACTGATCACATAAATAAGAGTTACAGGAAACTACTTGTTGTCAGCTATACCATTAGGGCCTAACTATTCACAACTTACTACCCTAGGGGGAAAAAAAGAAAGAGAGAGAGATAGTATAATAATTTTAAGCTTTATGGCACAGTTTATATCTAAATGTGTTGCTGCAGAAATGTTCTGTGGCCATCTTTGTGGACTCCTACTTTACAAGTCTAGCACAGCTGCTGGAGAGGAGAAGGGACAGATGAAATAAAAAATAAAGCAGGCTTCCTTTTTTCATCATTTTAACTTCACTTAATGTTAGTTTTCACATGGAGGAGGGGGAAATTATTATTGTGCTTATAATCTGTTTATTAAATTCATTATGCCTTGATATACACCACGGACTCCGCAAATGTTAAAGTATATTACAAAAGAAGTAATTAGCATAATCCCCTTTTAACAGATGGAGCAACCGAGAAAGTTGCAGTGGGTCACTGAAACTCATCCAGCAGCACAAGGGAAAACAGCTTCGTCATCCTGTCTCAGGCCAGACCCGATGAGACCAAGAGCTCCAGTTCGTTTCTCAGTCTTAGCTGAGAGTCAAGTCTTACTTCACTTACATTTGAGTTTTGGCCTCTGTTGCATCCACGACATAAAATTTCCTGGGGAAGGGATTTATGAGTATGCAAACATTTTTACCAAAGGTCATGACTGTATTTCTTTAAATTAGCTCAATTGTAGTGACTGTTGTATTTCCACTGACCTTCCAAAAATGCCAGGTCTCAGCCAGGGAATCCAATTTAACTAAGGATATAAAGACAGAGGATGATTAAATACCTATGGGAAAAATCTCCTTCAAGTTTAATCCATTTTATTTTAAATTAGGTTAATAAAAATTAGGGAAACTGTTGTTTTTCAAGAGAGTTTTCATACTAATACTTCTTGCAATTCATTTGTTTATTAAAGTGTATATTTCCATTTAATTTTGTGTCCCTCTGCAAAAAAGCCCCACTGCAGAGGACTGTGACTCATAAAAACCTCTAAGCAAAAGCTAGCAGGCTGAGGGTGCTCAGACAGTTATGATGAAAGGAGATCCCTGAACTCTAGATATTTCTCAGAGATAGTTACTGGGATGCAGATACCACAAAGCCCTGACTTGTACTTCTAATTCCTATTTCTCTGCCTTGAAGCAGCTGAGAAATACTGCCACCATGTCTCCTAAAACACTTAGGAAAAGATAGGGCGATCCATCATGATTTCCAGATTTTAAAGGAAAATTAATGATTTTTTTAATAAGGCTATGCAGGACTCCTCATTGCTTGTGTAAGTACAAATTAACCTTGATATGCTTGATGATATATTATTTGGTTTTTTTTAAGTCACCTCTATCCCTTAGCAACTTGCTGTGTGGAGCATGTTAGCATCAGAGAGAGTGATCAAAGAGAATGGTGCGTTATACTCCAGCATAATGCAGAAAAACCACCCTCCCTGAGATATAAAAAATAAATAAATGAAAAACTTTCATACTGGTTAGCAGGTATGCAAAATATCTGGACATAAGAATATACCCAGATTAACCAGCCTTTTTTTTTTTTTTTTTTTTAAGTATACATCCAGTTTAATTGACCGTGGTTGCTGCAGGCTGGTAATTATCACATTGCCTCTCTCCCAACAAGAGGAAGATAAACACCTGGCATCAGCCATAAGAAATGTATGTGACCACTGGAGGTCACTTTTGGTTCGGAAATCCTTCACTTCAGAGGCCGTTTGACAGGAATACAACTGCCACAAAAGCAAAAAGGGGCACAAAGGGAATTTGCAACTTGTTCATAAACATTAACTGGAAAATATTTATTTCATTTTAGGATGCTTTGTAGCCCAGAAAGACTTGAGGGAATTCTAGCAAATTGTCCTTGTGAAACAGCTAAATTTTTTCCATATTACAGAGTTTTGCAGTGGGGCTATTTTGCCCTGAAAGACAATAACATTACTAAATTNGATGCTTTGTAGCCCAGAAAGACTTGAGGGAATTCTAGCAAATTGTCCTTGTGAAACAGCTAAATTTTTTCCATATTACAGAGTTTTGCAGTGGGGCTATTTTGCCCTGAAAGACAATAACATTACTAAATTAATGAATTTAAATGAAAACTATAGGACTGGCTTAGAAAAAGAATGTATTTTCTGTCTTTGTGGCTAGGCAGACACACTACTGGCTCTGCATTTAAAAATGTTAAAACTATTCACCTGATCCATGGATCAGGTATCTACCACTTAGATGAAAGGCTTCGAGTTTCCAGCTTCTGCCGCTGAAGAAGTAAAGAAGGAGCAAAGAAAAACAGCAAGATATATCCTGGGCACTGGATTAATTTCTAGATTAGTCCTGCAAACTCTTACCCCTCTGAGGGGGTCGTCCTTAGATGATTGCTACAAATGGATTCAAAGGGAGAATGTGCCTGAATAAAAAAGGTTTTTCAGACCAGTCTCTACATTCAGCCTCTTTCTTTTTGCAGTTTTTCTTGTTTGATCAAGCTGTTATAAAAGGGGGCTGATTCCTAGTCTCTCCTACTTAGGAGCAGCCATCAAATCCCTGTATCCCTTGTATTCCCCATCTCTGCTGGGCAGAGGACAATTTGCTCATCCACTGCAGCAATGCAGCTCAGCAGCAAAGCCACAAAACCAGCATTAATCCAAAAGGCTTTTGTGAAATTTAGAAGACAGAAGAGAAATAAAGGAAGAGGGGGCAAGAGAATATAGAAACCACGCAAATCCCTCCATCAAGTATTTTCTTCTTGGCTTTTCTGAAGGAAGGATGTAGAATTTATCGTGACTGGGCAGTGGTAACAGTGCCTGTAATATAGTGCCTGTTATTTTTGAGTAAATGATTGCCCTTTTGTGCTGGGGTCTGTGGTTTTGATGATGAACTTCCTGAGAGACCATTAAGATAAAAATCACAGCTTGCCACTTGTTGAAGATTTAAAGCGCTGTAATTTCTAAATGGTACTACTGGGGGACAAACACGCTCTCGACTCCTGCCCCTGAGTGCTGTGGCTGTGGCCCAGAATTTCAGTCACTGGAACCTAAACAAAACTCATGCACAAGCACAAGAAATTCCTGCCCTCGGGGGGAGTCTCAGGACCCTACAGTACACAATGCAAAGAGGCTCCGCAAAGCTGACCATAGACTCTTCTTTGCTGTCAGCTTTGTAGGGAAACCCTCTCAACACAGCAATGATGGGCAGAGGTGCAGACATACAGGCAGCTTGGGGCTGGCAATGAAGGTGCAGCAGAAGGTACCAGGTTCAGCTGGACCAATGCAGACTGTAGCTTAAATGAGAAATGGTTTCAGGATTTTTTTTTCCTTCTGCACTCATGTACATGACATTACACTGGTAATGTCTCAGAAAAATGGTGGCAAATTTTCCTGTGAGGGTGGCTACAGGAGAGATAGGGAGGGACTCTTTATCAGGGAGTCAATAGGATCTTTATCTTTATCAATAGGATAAGGAGTAATGGTTTTAAATTGGAAGAGGGGAAATTTAGATTAGATATTAGGAAGAAATTCTTTCCTGTGAGGATGGTGAGGCACTGGAAGAGGTTGCCCAGAGAAGTTGTGGATGCCCCATCCCTGGAGGTGTTCAAGGCCAGGCTGGATGGGGCTTTGAACAATCTGCTCTAGTGAGAGGTATCCCTGCCCATGGCAGGAGTGGTTGGAACTCGATGGTGTTTGAGGTCCCTTCCAACCCAACCCATTCTATGATTCTAGGACATATGCAGCTCAGTTTGCAATTTCTTAACTATTTCTAGCTCCACAAGATCATTTGCTCCCATTTCCATAACACCCCTCCCGTATGTATAATTTTTAGCAAAGCAGAAGACAGTTCTGCATTTTGTCATGAATGCTCTTCTGCAGTGCTTGCCCACTAAAACAAGAGGACACGTGTTCTGGAGTGCCAACATGATGTTCCCTTTCGTGCACAACCAGTTATGGCACCTGCAGCCTTGTGGCTCCTTGAGTGACAGCGGTGGGAAACACTCAGCTGATGACAGCCCAGCCCTTATCTGCTGGTTGATTTAGAGTAGAAGTATTTTGGGAGCCTGCAGTGTAAGCGCCAGACAGACTTCTGCTGCTTATCAGGAAGCTTGTTCTTATCTACCAGACACAGGGAACTTAAAACAGAAAACAGTTTTAACCTTCACCATGACTTGTAAAAGCTTGATAAATTTTTAAATGCGAACATCTGGAAGTGGGTAGCAGGAAACAAATACATATCACTGCTTTCAGAAATCTCAGATTTTAAGGCAGCCCTGATTCTTTGAGCCGTGTTTGTGCTTTCTGCCTGTTCTGACTGATTTTTTTTCCTTATGTGCTCCATTTTAAGGAGTGTTTTACACTTGCACCCCAGCTCTCAGTGTAGGATTTGCTCAGCTACTTGGTCAGGGCTGTGAACCCTGCCTTGGGTTCCAGGGCCTTGATGTGGTGCAAAGTCCTGCTCCAGATGAGCTTCGGCTGTCACAGCCCACTGCAAAGAGTAGGAAGGAGAACTGGCAACAGAGAGGTTAACGCTCCACATGCATTTACAGCAGCATGGGATAAATAAGTGTTATTAAAGCATTGCTCACCATGCAGAGAAAGGTTATCACGCAAAGGCAACGTAGGCAACAGGAACTGGGGGCCAAAGCAGCTGACAGCCCTAACACTATTCGCCTGCCACTTGCTGCCCTCACAGTCTTTGGTCCCCGTGGACTCAGCTGAACTTTCAAATCTATACTTAGACAGGGCAGGCTCTCTGGGACATGATCTGCAGATACAGAAGGATTGCTGACCTCCTGCAATCTGCTCTAAATAAAATGCAAAAGGACTCAGTCTCCAGTCAGGTCCCCAGAGAGGTGCTCGGGAGCTGTGGGATGAGCCCCAGGAAAGGGTCCCAGTTCCTTTTGCTGCTTGTTTTTCAGTGGGTGGGAAGGCAGGACACATGCTTGATGCTGAGGGAAAGGGGATCTGCAGCAAATACCTCTAAGACTTCTTTATCCTTGCAAAAATACATCCTCCAGTCACTGAAGTGTCACCAAGAGTCTGCAACCTGCTCCCTGGGCTGCAGCTGCTGACCTGCAGGGTAAGGCCAGCACGGGGGAAAGAAGGTCCTGCCTCCCCTGCTGAAAAGCCTGAGGTCTGCAAATGGCTGGAAAAAGGTCCAACAAAATAAAAGAGAGAGAGTTGGGGCTGTTCAGTTTGGAGAAGAGAAGGCTCCAGGGAGACCTTATATGGCCTGTAGTATCTGAAGGGAGCCTACAAGAAAGAGGGAGAGGGACTTTCTACAAGGGTGTAAAGTGGAAGGACAAGGGGTAATGGCTTCAAACTGAAATTTAGATTAGATATTGTAAAGAAATTTCTCAATATGAAGGTGGTGAGGCTCAGTAACAAGTTGCCCAGAGAAGTTGTGGATGCCCCATCCCCGGAAGTGTTCAAGGCCAGGCTGGATGGGGCTTTGAACAACCTGCTCTAGTGGGAGGTGTCTCTGCCTATGGCAGGGGGGGGTGAAACTAGATGATCTTCAAGGTCCCTTCCAATTCTAACCATTCTATGATTGTATGAAAACAGAACAAGAGCCCACACCGTGGATACTGTTGAATCCTTGTCCCATCACCCTGCTGAATATGATTGCTCTTTGCTCCAGGCTGGAGGAGCAGAAACGTTCTCCACACATGACCACGTGGGGCATATTTGGTTAGAAGAGCAGTTCCACAGCCACCCTGGGAGTCCTCCTGCCTGGCTGGTGGCTCTCCCTGAAAAGCCAGCAGCCGTGTTGCCTGACGTGTTTCCCCCTGTGCAACCTCACACCATCCTTCACTGGCAAGAAGACAGCTGCCTGCCCCACAGCACAGAGGATTCATGCACATTCTTAGAACCAAAGTAAATAACCCCCAACTGAACTGGGGAAACAATGAAAAAGCAGGAATCCAAATGAGAAAGGGCCTTCCTCCACGCGCCTGTCAGCAGCATGATGTTCACGCTGGGTTGCCACCACACACCCCACATGTTCCTGTCCCAGTCATGAAATGGGAAACCAAGTTTGCAAGCCTGCCTTGCAGCCTTCTGACCACAGCACCTCTTTGCTGCAGTGGTTATCTATGGCCCACCTTGGCTTTTTGGTTTTGTGTGGGCACGAGCTGCGGTGGCTCTCCCACCTTGCTGGGTTACCCCAGCAGAGCAGAGCAAACAGGGTGTCACAGGGCCACCCTGCGATGCAGCAGCGTCTGACCGTGGAGACCAGGGGCAAGCATGGTTTCAGGGCAGCACAGGAGAGTGCAGGAATGGTCCCTGCCCCCAGTTCCCCAGCCCGACTTATTTGGTGAATGTTCTCAAGCCAGGCTGTCAGTGCCAGTGCCAGCCCTACACTAATGATGAGGCTGGGACCAGTTCCTCACCAGTAACACATGGCCCAGCTTGTCAGTGCTTGTAGATTCTGTCACTGCCTGCAGGTTGGTAGAAAAGGTGCAAGAACGGGCTAGAGGTATCCACCTTTGCTTTATCCACACAGAGTTGTGGCAGCGTGCTGTAACACTTGCAGAGGATTTATAAATCTCTTACTTTCACAGGAATTCTAGAAAGGCAAATATTTAAGGACAGCATAACCTAAATCACCCAGCAGCAACTTGGGTTTCAGGTCACACTGCTCCGGCAGAGTCCTCCCTTCATAACATTCCCATTTCCAACAACACAGCTTAGTCATGATTTCCTATGGAAATTTCACACGCCGTCAAATTGCCAGTGACTGGTCAAAAGTGGAAAAGAAACTGGACAGATTATGCAGGTTTTTAAGGTGTTTTTTTCTTGCTGCTTAATTTGCATAGTTACCATTAAAGTTGTCTTCTGACATGTCTTTCTGTTTCAAGTCTAAAGGCACTTATGTTTAAACTCTAGTACCACTATCCCCACCATGTTATATCAGCAGTGCATCATTTATTTGTTATTTTTTCTTTATTCCTCCACTGGAAAGGAGAGAAGCGTACAATCTCATTCATATCCTCAGGAAAAGAAAATGTCTGTGTGAAATTATATTTGTGCAGTCCTCTTGCAACATCGTAGTAAATCAGAGGACGTGCTTTGAGGTCTAGATTCTTACAAAAAACAGCTTTTTGCTTCTGGAAGTATGCAATTTTTTAATCACATGCTACATTTCAAAGCCTAGGGCCCATGTGTTTATCTTTGCCTAACCAGGGAATCTTTTTATCAAAGAGCTCTCTATTATCAGCTTTTAATACTCTCAAATATATGCATTCTACCATCCTCTCCAAGGACAGAGAGTTTTCCCTGCACTCGGTGAGACACCACCATGCAGGAGCACTTCAGTAAATCTGTGGAGGCAAATGGTTCTTTTCTGAAGTCCTTAGCAGAAGCCCAGAGTCAGCACCTCCTGAAGGCCAACAGTAACAGCTTCAACTGATCTTCAGCACATCTGCTTCTATCAGAAATCCAATATGCTGAATAACAATGTTTATTTAACTTGTAATGAAACTTACACACTTGTTGCAGAACAGATTGCTCCATGGAGCACTGAGATCCATGATTTCCCTTTATAATTTAAGAAACTTCTATGTTAAGGAAATTCCCAGAAGGAAACTTAAGCTAAAGTACACATCATACAAATTCAATAGTCAAAATGTTGTGTAGGACATTGTAAGTTTTAATAAAACTGATAGCCAGATATCCACTGACTTTTGAACTAAAAAAAAAAAAAGAAAAAGATATAAATCCCCACCTTCTTTCTTTATACTCAGAGCTGAGTTTGGTTTATATTGAATATAGTTTAGATGTTCCTTAGAGCTCCAGCCATCTGTGAATTATTTACTCCCTGTCTCTTTACACCCAGCCTCCATTCTGCTCAGTCCAAGGGGAGATTTTCAGTGGAAAGAGGTTTGCACTTACATTTAACTAAGAAATGAACATCTTTAAATTATCTTCCTACCCTTCAAAAATACACACAAATACTGTTGCTTGCCAGGAAACCTGTGTCCTAATAGTGAGAACAACTGGTACTCCTTTTCATCATCCTTGCACGGTCCTCCAAATATAAGGCTATTTTAAATCCACACTTACACTACTGTTTACATCTTTTTCCCTCTGTGATACCTAAAAGGTATCATTCAACAGCACTGCTTCACACAGCCAGTAAGACAGGAAAGCCAAGAGTACAGAGCCAGCCAGGTTTTCTTGTAGCATCTAACAGACACAACAGAAGCAAAAGAAGGTTTTCCTGATTCCTGTTTGCCTTTTTTTTTTTTTTCATTTTTCTCCCCAAACATCCACAGGTAGGACTCAAAGAGAAAATCATTAAGGAAACACAAACTTCAACAGAGGAGTAAAGACATCTGATGATACTTAGTTCTATTTAGATTCACACAGCACAGTAACTCTTTTTCTAGAGCTTTAAAATTATATTTATGCAACTTTAGGGGATAAGCTCTTACCCAAGACCAAGGGGAGCCAGTGGGGGTCTCTGGCTGCTCTTCCTCCTCAGACGACATCCTGAGCTGACTGTTTTCCTCCACTTCTGAAACCAGCCTTCTTTTCGGCCATGTATAAAAATGCTGCCTTCAAGTTTTAGCTGTTGACAACAAAGCTCCAGAGAATATAATTTCCCTGTGATCGTGTTTGCTTGCTAATTTTACCTGCTGAAGTTCTTGGAAGCACAGTCAGAGCAAGAAACCTGAGCTCAGTAAACCAGAGCACACTTTCCTTGCAACTGACTCCTCAAGTATCCTAATTAAGTCATAAGGTTAGGTGAAAAATTAGAGCCTGACAAACACAAATTCACTTCCAAACAGTCGGTATCCTTACTTTCATATGAGATGTTATGGTCAGACAGTCTGCTGGGTTATAAATTCTGTGAATGGAATACAAGGAATTCTCACTGCCAGCATTTTATTACCATCATTAATCATATTTTGTATGGGTTTTAATGGTTTAATTTTGTTTTCATGACAGGTTCTTAATGTCAAAATCTAATTCTGCTTTTCTGCACAGCTGCACAATTCCACAACCATAACCGTATGCATATAAAGGCAGCACAGCTTTTTCATTCTTCTCTGCAATCAAGTTGGGAAGAGGGTAATTTTCTTCTCTGTTTGTCCCTTTCAATCTTCCATTTCTGTTTGATTTGGTACCAGAGTACAGGATCCAGTTATTACAGATCTCACCCCAAGAGACTTCAAACAAACCTGCCCCAACACCTGTGAGACCTCTGGTTCTGCACAAAGGGACTGCCAGGTCCAGCATCTTGAAATCGCTTCTGGCAGCCCGCAGGAATGGCAGCTCTGCCACCAAGACCAGGCCTGGAGGAGACTTTGTGCCTTGAATTGACCGCTCACTCACAGCTGTGGTATGCTTCCCAATTCACCACCTTTAGCTGGAATTTTATTCCTCTTATTATTATTCCTCTGCTTATCAGGCATCCAACTGCAGTAGCTGGTGCAATAAAATTGCTATCAAAACCCCTGAGCCCTTCTGATACATCTCTGACTTTGGGCAAAGGCTGCTAAATCTTTCCACTGAGTTATACAACAAAATGGGCTATTTATAGCACAGCGCTGCAGCAGCGTCCCAGTGTCAGTATGAGCTGATAGTGATTATCAAATGAACCGATATGCCCAGCTATGTTTGATAGTTAACCTTAAGCTATAATGCAGATTCCATAGGTGGGAAAATAATTAAGTGGTGGAAAAAGAGAACTTTGGGAACTTGTGAGCAGAGAAACAGCCTGGTGCCAACCCACTGCCTCTCATCACTGTGAGTGTCATGAAGCTGGGCAGCTTGTAAAGACAGAGAGGGCTGAAAAGTGACAGACCTCCCTGATAGCTGGCAGCCCACCAGGTGTTGTCAGCTTAAGGATCACAGCCGCACAGACTGTAGTTTAACACTGTGTTGCTTTCAACAGCAACATCAGCATCAGCTGGACTTGCCTCCGTCATTCTCTTTATCCTAGATGACAACATACAGGGCTTTTTAAAGTCAGAAACAGTTTTCCAGATTATTCTGGAGTCTCAAGAAGAGCTGTGACATCCCAGTTGAGAGGGAATCTCACTGTTACGTGGAGTTGCCTTTAAGGTTTGGGAGTACTGGGAATGAGGTGTTATTCCTGTGCTTCAACCAAAACTAACACAGATGCCAAACTGCTGCAAAAGTCTGCCACAGCAAAGGAAATGCCAGTTTGGCTCACAGGACAGGCATCGGGTGCAAGCAACACCCTCTTGGCTCACTCCAGTTCCTCACTGGGCCTACAGGAGCCTGCTGCGCTGCCCTCAGCATCCCTCCTGCACTGTCACACAGCCTCCTGCTGCCAGCTCTACCCTGCTGCTGCCCTGGAAACTTCACCACTCTGGCCCACTAGTGCCAGTCCCTGGTGGACTTCCCACCTGATGGGTGACTTAGGGTCAGAGACGTCTGGAAGAGATGCCATTTTCAGAGAAATTGATGCTTCCTTGGATTCTTTCATGTTTTGCATTAGAAACTCAGAACCCAAAGTGGCCCAATAGCCAATTCCCCCTTAAATTGTAGCAAAACACTTCCAAGAGAAAACAGCACAGCACTTAAGTTACCAAGATGCTTAAGTTACTCATTTCTGTTGTACACCAGATGTTAAGACTGTGAGCACAGAAACCCATTTATTAGCTATCTGACAGATCACATTTTCTTTCTGGAACAATTTCGGGGAAGGAAATTCAATACAATTCTTCTCATTTCAGCTAAACAGGGAAATGCCACACCTAATGAATTTCAATGGCATTCCTGCTTCAGCTGAAAGCTCTATTCACTAAACGTAAAAGATAGGAACCTCTGTTTGTTGAAGTAATTTTCCACTGTCCCGCCCATTTCTTCTATTAAATTTCCTCTCAAGCTGTGATGGGGTACGTATAACAATCTGTCAGAAAAACTCTTTAAATCATTGTAATACATTGCATAGTGTTTATTTATAAAATTCTTTAAGAAGTGGCCGTGCATCTTTACCAGCACATTGTATTTCTGAAGCCTTTATCATATTCTGTACCGTCCAACTTCAGAACCTCTCTGCTTTCACCAGGAAGGACTAACGAGTACCAGCATTTCTTCTGTGCAACATATACGAACCCAACAACTGCTGTTCCGAGATCAATGCATCTAATAGTGCCGTGGTTTAGCCTCGGCGGCAACAAAAACGCCACGTGGCAGCCCGTTGGCTCTGCCGCCCCCCAGCGGCGGGGAGAGGATGAGAAAGAAAAGGCAGACTCACGGGTTGAGATAAAAACTGTTAACCAGAACAACAGGTATTGCAGGGAAACAGTAACACAGACGGAGAACACAAACGCCAGTACAATACCCACCGCAGCCTGCGCCTCCCCGACCGCCACCGACGCGAACCCCAGCACCGCCCGTCCATATATACGCCTATGCCGTGACGTCATCACGTCCACTTCCGGTTGTGGCCCCTTCTCCCCCCGGCTAGCTCCCTGCTGCCCCTGGGCCTGGCACATATGGGGTGGAGTATCTGTGCTGGATAGAGACAGGGGAGAATCAACCCCGTCCCTGCTGGAAACCAGGACAAATAGCCTGGAATCCGATGTCCAAGGGTGACCATCACCAAACATTTCTGATCAAGAAGTCCAGAAACGGAATAATAACCAGTTGTAAAAAGAACTTTCTCCATAATTTTCATAAATTAAGACACCAGTTCCCAGTCTTTTTCCAAGGCTGCCATTCCTACCAGCTCCTCCGCTGCTGTGCCTACAGTCAGGCCACTGTCTCTTTGCTTCCTTCCTATGCTCCCCCACCACTTCAGCAGCTGCTTTTCCTTCACTCCTGTCCCATTTCCCCACTCCAGGACTTTATGACTTGGCTGCTGCTTCTTCCCCAGTTGGTGTTTTCAACCAAAATCACACATGGAACACAGGGGCTGACACAAAATTCAAGGAATGTATTTTCAGACTCCCAGTTCATGTAAGCTTCACAATGGATTTTGGAGACTCCTGCTCAGCTTGTAGTCTCTGCGAGATCCTGTAGCAATGGGTTTCATTGAATAATTATGCAGTGAATAT
The DNA here is from genome assembly GCA_013400375.1 of Thinocorus orbignyianus. Taxonomy (NCBI): domain Eukaryota; kingdom Metazoa; phylum Chordata; class Aves; order Ciconiiformes; family Thinocoridae; genus Thinocorus; species Thinocorus orbignyianus. The sequence goes on from VXBW01008242.1 coordinate 865,206, forward strand.
AGAAATCTTGATGTCATTTCTAAACACTGCCAAATTATTTCACTGCATGATGACACAGGGTAAACAGGAGCCAACTTCTTTTTATAAACAATGTTTGTAAGTGCTGTGTCATGAGAAGGGAAAAAACCCCACATTTGTAATCATCCTGGAATATTTAAACATAGTAATATTAGATCATGGTAACCTTGTTGTGAACTTTGTTTTGTTGAACTGGTAAGATTATGGCATCTTATTTTTACTAGTATAATTGTTCAACTTAAAGATTAATTTTAGGATATTTTTAAACACAACCACAGCTCTGCTATATTAGGACAGTGTCACTCACCTACAATAGTTTAACTTTCTCCAGCCTTTTCAGGTTACTGCAGTTGCCGTGGACATAGCATATGGAAATGCTCTTCTCTGTTTTCTTTCTGTAAAGTCTTTTGTCTCATAAGCACCCATGGCAATGTATAGCACCTTGGCACCTGAAGCAGGGTTATATTAAGAAAGCAAGAATAAAATCTGCCTTAGGGAGCTGCTGAGTTGTAACCCTCCTGTGTTGTATCTTCTCCACAGGTACGACTCAAGACACTGCATGTTCATCCTTAACATGAGCCTAGTGGGACATTTCAGACTGGTACAAGAATAATTTAAGTTCAAATAGAAAGAAATCATGCCATCACCAAAAAACAGGCTCTTTGTGGCTGCAAAAGCACATTCTGCATAGGTACGTGATGCAGAATTAAGCCAGTGGTGAGTACAATACCCTGTGAATCAATAACTAAATGTTCTGCGAACTGTTACTGGCTCCCTATAGTAGTAGGTAGCAACAAGTAAAAACTCACTTTCACATCATTCCTGTTTTCTCTAAGTATAAAGAAAATCGCTCAGTTGTTGTTAGCAATGCCACTCAGCCTCTTCTGTAGCAGCACCACACATACTGCCAAAATAATACTCCTCACTATGTTCATAGTTTAAGGGCATAATGAGCACATCGGTGATTTAGCAAGTGTGAAGAAATTTCATTCTGTTTCTATTACTATGTAAATCTAAATAAAACATTTCCATATTCTTGAGGATTTTAGTCAGAAGCACATTTACATATGAAGGAGTTTTATGAAGCCTCTCTTAAAATCATATCAGCTGATTCCAAACTTCTTTTTCTCACTGAGCAGGAGTCTCGCTGTTATATCCAACGCCCCATCACTCTCTTACCAAGTAATATGTCAGCAATGGGTGATACCAGCAACTGGGCTATTGCCTCAAAACTCCTGCAGTTCTTTCCTCCCCAGTCATCAATGGTTGTTTCGGGGATTGTCAAAACAGGACTGGAAATGTTATAAAAGCATTTGTGAATGACCAGAACCACCAAGTACTTATTCAGGTGAAAACTGGGATATGGTATAAAAGACAACTGACAGCAGAGGATGTATGGGACTAGTTTTACATTTCATCGAAGAAAATTCATTTTCATTTCAAACTTATAAAGTTCAACCAAGCCAAACGCAGGGTTCTGCACCTCGGTCAGGGCAGTCACAAGCACAAATACAGGTTGGGTGGAGAATGGATTGAGAGCAGCCCTGAGGAGAGGGACTTGGGGGTGTTGGTGGATGAGAAGCTTGACATGGACTGGCAGTGTGCACTCACAGCACAGAAAGCCAACCACATCCTGGGCTGCATTAGAATAATTGTGGCCAGCAGGTCAAGGGAGGTGATTCTAACCCTTTACTCTGCTCTGGTGAGACCCTACCTGGAATATTGCATCTAGCTCTGGAGCACCCAACATAAGAAGGACATGGACCTGTTGGAGAGGGTCCAAAGGAGGGCCACAAAGGTCAGAGGGTCAGAGGCCTGGAGCACCTCTCCTGTGAAGACAGGCTGAAAGAGCTGGGCTTCAGCCTGTAGAAAAGAAGGCTCCAGGGAGATATTATAGCCCTTTCCAGTACTTAAAGTGGGCCTACAGGAGAGATGGGAAGGGACACTTTATAAGGGAATGTAGTAACAGAATGAGGGGAGATTATGATTACATTTCAGGAAGAAATTCTTTACTGTGAGGGTAGTGAGACGCTGGAACAAGTTTCCCAGAGAAGTTGTGGATGTCCCATCCCTCGAGGTGTTCAAGACCAGTTGGATGAGACTTTAAGTAACCTGGTCCAGTGGAAGATGTCCCTGACCATGGCAAAAGGGTTGGAACTAGGTGATCTTCAAGGTCCTTTCCAACTCTAACCATTCTATGATTCTATGAAGATACATGTCCTTAAGGAATAGGTAAAAGGAAATAATAGAGATTTTATTTCACACCAGCATAGCCATACTTCAGTGACAGCTGATGAAATATTAAGGCTGGTTGCTGAGTCGTAGGGGACAAGGTGTGAGCAGAGGACTATGGTGGGAGAACAGAAAGGCAGGATAGCAGATTGGGTACAGATGGGTGTGGGGGTGCCTGCTGGTGTGTGGGACTCTGTCCGCTGGGTAAGCAGCATGGGGCAGATGGACGAAGCAGAGGTTGGTCTTTACGATAATTACCACTCTGAGAAACAGCTCTGGCACGGTAATGTCTGACACAGGCTCTGTGGGTTCTTTGGGTTCTTTCTGCATCACTTGTACCTCTGTCTTTTTGCATGATTGCAACAACACCGCAGAGTGTCACCAATGCAGCCTTTGAAAAGGCTGCCCCCTCTCAAGCAATATTTAGCAGCTGCTTTTAGATGCAAGGTGTGAGCAGAGGCCTGTACATTCCCTGTCACCACAATGGGAGGCATTTCCTAGGGAGGAAGGATGAAATCCCTTACATCCTCTAGTGTTCAAATTAGCTGTAATGCCCATGTTGTTCAAATACCAGACACCAGTGCTTAAGGGCTTCTGAAGGGTGCTTTGAGAGTGGAGAGAGGATGGTAAGAAGGAAAAACATGTCACCTTCCCCATAACCTTCTCTATATTTGGATACTGTCTTTTGCAGAAGCTGAATCATAAAATACTTTACCCTCTGACACACAACACAGCACACGATAACAATACCATCCGCAGGTGATAATAGCGGATGACTAAAGCAGGAAGCATGGAAGGCACTAGAGAAGAACACAGTGATTGAAAAAGTCTAAAAGTATGCAGACAATGCCTTTCATTTTCTTTGCTACTACATTATTGAGTCAATCCACGTGATGGAGAGCTCTATCTTCTTGCCACATCCAAAGTCAGAAAGGAAAGACGGAAAGATCTGTTTTCCTAGTGAGCAGGAGCCAGATTTTCTCGCAAAGATCACTGGAATTGAAAGGAAGGAATTCCCTCCCTCAAAAGGCCAGAAGAGAGGAGGGTGGAGCTGGGACATGGGTTCCCAACCCTGCACATGCACCTACGGTAAGCAAATACACCATGGGGTGCTGGTCCCACCCAAACAGTGTTGCTTTTATTTATCATGATTATTTATTTGTATTACTGTATCACCTTGGAGTCCCAGCTGGACATAACCCTATGTTGCCTCTGTCCCCGAACACTTATGCTAAGGGAGCTCAGCTTGTTAACTAGGTCAGGGAAAAAGAAACTTTTGGATGGAGCTCCCTGAGTCATCCACCATTACATTTTTGGCATCCTGTGAACAAAACGTTATCTTTTTCTACCATGCTGGGTACAAAACTGGTCACATGAGGGGAAGTAACTGCATTTTGGTCACAAAGAAAGTGCATATCTTGTCTTATGTGCTCCCTCAGATAATAGACTGTGCAAGCAAGCTTCGCGATATACAATTGCTTACGGATACACTCCATGATGCAGAATGACTGCAGTTGGTCACACAGTAGTCGTATGGCTGGTGAGGCCAGATCCTGAGGGTCCTATCCTGTAAACAGGATATAGTAGGAAGGTAACTCACGGAGCAAAAGGTTAATGGTGAAACAACACTCAGGAACATGATGATTTCAGCCCACTAGCAGCTCCATTTTGTCAGAATTTTGAAGACTTCCTGGCAAAAGAGAATATTAAGAAAGTATGTGATTTATTGTTACTTAGTTATTGTTATATAGTTTAGGCCTTTATTCAGTTGCTTGGAGAAAATGGACATCTAAAGACTGCAAAGCAAAAGGCAGGTCTAAAACACAGGGGAAGTTTACAGCTACTTGGTGTAAGTTGTTTAAGTATTTGGTTCCAGGAAAGGATATTTCAACCTGCTGTCTTCAGTTCCAAGTTCTTGTAAAAACTCTTTTACCTTTGAGGTTGTGTTAAGCTTTAGGCAGGTAGCAGCACTGTATTTTCTCGTCAGCAGTTCAGGACACTCCTTAGATACATAATAATTGCTTTTCGGCCAACCCTTCTCCTTTTTGCCTACAAAACTGTTCTTCATGGTGCTACACATCACCAAGGCAGATGTCCATGCAGCATCAACTTTATTTGTAAAGGATGGATTAGACATGAATGTCACACAGTTTAAAAAGTTTAAATTAACAAAACAACTGATGAAAACTGAACAGGTAATACTATTTACATAGGACAACGTCTGCCTTCCTTCCCAAAAGTTAAACAAAGTGAATTCTCACTCTGAGTCAAGAACAATGAAATACAGAAACACACTGATTTCTAGCAGTTATCTTATGAATAGTGATCTAAGTCTCTCAAACTTGCTGAACTTACCTTTTCCCTGTAAACCTAAATTAGCTCTTTGGCACAGTTGTACTGATGTCTCCAGTTCAAGATCAATATTGTTATGGTCTCAGCCACCTGATGGCCTTTCATCAGTATAAAATCAATGATCCTCTCATTGCTGTACCCAGCAAGAAAGGACCGCCCAAAGATTAGATATCTTCTCACAATGTCTATCCTCATCCTTCCTGCACTTGGACTTAGTGAAATTAACACTGATTCTATAAAGACAAACATGAAGTTTGCAACTCAGAGAATATTTCCAAAAACTTAGACAAAGACCATGATCACCAATTTCACATTTAGAGTGTACAAAATACGGTGATGCCTGGTGCCAATCTAGAACATGTTTTTAGGCTTCCACCTGAATTTCTTAGAGAAGTACTCTCAAGCACCTTGGCAAGAAAATATCCCCAGAAAGTGTATTAGGAGTGGGAGTGAGACAGCTTCTTAACTGCTGTCTTGAGTGCACTGAGCCCTGCTTGAAGTTTGCAGGCAGTGCAACAATATAATCAGAAACCAGCAAATGCCATTGTTTTAGATGTAATAAGTCACTTTGAGGTCAGTCTTACCATTTTATCTTTTCAAGGTTATTTGAATCTCAGGTTTAAATATTCAGATCTCATTTTAAGATCTGCTTTCTTGACCCTCTTCCTTATGCTAATAAAACCAGATGTACAATTATGCGTTTATCCCAACAGTCCTATATGGTCAAACTACCCAGTGTGGCACCTGTTCCACAAATTAAGGCTCCAACTGAGTTCCCACTATTAAAGAAATATACTTTACAAATCTTCATATAAAAATCCTATCTGAATCAATCAGTAGCAGTATGCTACAAAACTATAACGATTCCTCTTGCCTTGCGCCAACTGTTAGATAAATAATACTTGTAAAACAAACTCTGCCCCTAAATTTACATTTCCTATTTCTGGCATGTACAAAAAGTTTTCTAAAACTCTTGCTTATGAACTTTCATTTGTCTTTTTTTGTCACAGAAGAAGTACACTCATTGACATCCCTTCTGATCCAAAATTACTTCCACCATGCGGAGTAGTAAGTTTCTGCATCTCTGCCAGGAGCTAGGAATGACTTCCATCAGACAATTAGATTTGAAAAGTCACTTCAGTGTTTGGAAATGTGAGCAGTAAATTTGCTAATTAGATACCATTCTAATGAACCGTGGAAAACAGTCCTGCTTCTGTTCAGAAAGCAGAGCCTTGCAAAAGTAATTTCGTGAGCTGGTGGCAATTAGTCTCTTGTTTCATTTAGGAAATGTGTCTCCTTTCAATTAAATATGTCGTCCAGTCAGGAAGAAAAGTGGTCTGTCCTCTTTTGCATTGGCAGTCTGGAATTCATCCCGCAGTCGGAACTGCCATTCATCTTCCAGCTCCAGCCGGACAACAGTCTGGCGAAGAGAATTGCGATCTTGACAAATCACGCACAAGGTGGCACCTGAGCAAACAGTTAATAAGAAACCCGTGTGAGTACCTCCTTTGTTCTCAGATCATCCAGCTCCCACCACACCTCACCATGCAGAATTCTACCACTTTCACAACAGGAGTCACAAATGAGCTCAGGAGAAAATTCAAACACTTGTGTAGGACTGAGGAAAACTATGTTCCACTCTCCATTTATCAGGATCTTCTTGTGAGACTTGAGGCGGTTTACTAGATGAATACTAGCACTCATCTAGTAAATAGGACTGCAATACATTCCCTTACCCTCTTCAGGATAAGGAAGGGTAAAACTGTCACTTACACTCCAAGTCAGTCACCACGATGGCTGACTAAGCTCTTTGTGCTTTGCTGACCTGAAATGGTCAAAACATGGACTTAGAACTAATCACAAACTTTAGGGCTTTTCAGATTGGTAAACTAATGTGCCAGCAAAGAAGAATCTGGTCTGTGGGGCTAAGGACACTGGCAAATCCAGAATGCCAAAGTAAGAAATATCATATTTTAGTGAACAATATCAACTGTCTTAACTGGCATGTTGGTACCTTTTCAGCTTGCATGCACGATTTCCTGGCTTCTGAAAAAAGTGCTCAATTAAAAGGAAACAATTACCTCGCCAGCATTCAATAATCTGAACAAGAGATGGTGAGGTAAGTGGAAGTACCCAAGACAAAAAAACCCTTGAGAATATAATAAAAAGGAATAAGACAGACAGTCATGTGTTGTTGAATGCTTATGTGACTGGTTAGAAGGCCAAGTAGACTGCCAAAGGAGATGGAGAAATCCCAAAACAAACATATTTAGTGCTATATTCTATAAAAGTTGGCTGGTTTATGCAAAATGAAAGTCATTGACAGCCTCTGGTCCCTCAAAAAAATGCAGTACAAAAGCACTGCTTTCATTTGCAGTTAGCCTTGTTAGAGAAAGTACAGGCTGATTGAAACACACATGCTGTTCCAGAATGAGCACAGACACTGGCTCTCATGTGGCTTCAGCGGCGTGTGCAGGTAAAAGCACTGTATAACCCAGTTTGTACTTTGCTACACATATCTATGTGAAACTGTAGTAACTGCAACAAAACCCACAGCAGTTCATAACAACTCTGCCTCTTTCAAGAAGGCATTTGTCATGGTGTTCTTCCTCCAGTGACAGAGTTGCGACTGAAACAAATCCCCAGAGTGCTAAATGCCTAAGATAGTAGCAGGACAATCCAAAAGAAGTTTGCAGTGTGACTGCCTGCAATACAAATGGAAGCTTTTTGTCTCCACTGCAACCCACCATTTTAAGTACTTACATGGAGAAACTGGTTATTAGGAGTAAATTTTACATGAGCCAGCTTCTATTTCCAAGGATAGTAAATGGATTTTGATGGAGGCTTGTTTATCAACCATTTTCTATCAAAAATTAGGAAATGGGCAAGAATGAAATAGGTAAATGATTCATACATAAATCTTACAAACTCAGTCTTAAAACATAAAGTGAGGAGTTATGCACACACACTAGGCATAATGATAAGGAGCCAACATTCCTCCCCGCTTAAAAATTTGCAGAACTTCTAGCACTGCTATATACCAGTTTAGTACAGCACAGAGACAGCATGATCAAGCATCAGAGATGGGTGGGACATGAAAAGACAAATGCATATACATATTATACATGTATATTTTCTTATAAAATACATTTTTCCCCAGGTTTCTAGAGACCAGGTCATGTAATTTTCTGTAATAAAATTATTGCAGCTCACCTTTAAGAAAGTGAAACTTCTTCAGAAAGCTAGCTACAACAAATGAGTCGCAGAGGTATAGCAGGAGACCACTGAATGTCAAACCAGAGGAACTGATATTCAGAGAGTGAGGCCGAGAACTCACGTAGCAAACTGCAATCTGATTGGGAGACAGGGGGAAAAATATTAACATTTTTCAAGCTTCTGTATAAAGCTAAGACTTGATATCAAGCTTTCAGTATTCACACCTGATTCAAATTCAAACTTGCTTTCCACCTTCAAATATTGTGATCTTTATAGCTGCTGCCTAAAAACATCCCTCAGTTGGAACAGTGCAAAAAAGCACTGTTCCTACTATGTATTAGTAGTTACTAGCAATTACTATTATGAAGATGAGATTTAGATATGATAGGGATGGAAAGCTGCAGTAACGATAGTTCCCCACAACCGTAACACTGTGACCTGCCCAGCAGAGTTTATCTACACAAGAGTATATACAGTAACTGTGCGGTCAGACATGAAAAGAACCCTTCAGGAGCGCCTGATTTCATTTGCATTGCTCAAGTCGGTAGAGCTGTGCATATACATAAATGCACAAAGTTTCCTCATCTAGTTTGTTTTTAGGGCTACTCCCCAAATTCACCAGTAACTGGGAATATTTGTAGCACTTTTTCAGGATTTATAAATTAAAATTAAGGAATCTTCTACACAAGGCTTTGTTTCCATAGTGCCAGTGTACTACTTAGTTGGGGCAGATCCTCATCTGGCATAAAACAGCATGATTTAGTGGAGGCAGCTGAGATTCTGGCCCTGGATGTCTATATTTACCCATATTCCTTCAGTCTTATTGTATCATATTCCAGCTCAGGTAACTGTACTCATCTCATATGCTGAAGGGGTTAGAGCTGAAAGGATGCAATGGATGAAGACAGTAACAGTATGATGCCCTTGCACAGAGTTTGTTTTTCCAGACATGGTGGGAACAGAAATTTCTAAGAGTTCATCCAGAAAGGAAATTAAAAAGATATAGTTCAGAATGCCCTTGAACCACTATATACTGGAAGGCCGTGACACAGCTGTTTTGCTAAAGAAGTTCAGTAAACCCAGCAAGACTGAATTTCATTTACTGTTCAAGTCAGGCAAAAAAAGGTAAAAACAGTTTCCCTCTCCTCCTGAACACCACCACCTTCGTACCACAATTCTACCTGACCTATGAGTCTAAGTATGGCCTTGGCTTTAGATCCAAACCGATCCGAGAGAGACAATAGCTCCTGAGATCTAATGCCAGTTTCTCCCATTCTGACTGTTCTCTTGGTATTTGCTTCTCTGCCTCAGATTATCAGTCAAAAGTGAACTAAACCACTTGTACTCTGAAGTGCTTTCTAAGAGTTAACTAGTATTTGTAAAACACTCTTGTGGAAGAAATCTGCTGTAGGAAGGACCAAATTAAAGCAGACTGAGAAAAAACACTTCTTAAAGAAAAATGTGCTCTGTGTTAATTCAGAATCTGATATAATTCACAGATTGTATTAGTATTTAGGACAACTCTGCTATTGTTCTCCATGTACTTCTTTTGAAACCTCTAATAATGTATCTATGGGATTAAACATTTGGTTTTAATATTATGGGGACCTAATACCTTGTTCTTCAAAGGCTGTGTAACTATTATTAAGGAAATCAGGAATGAACTCATCCAAAACATAGCCTGTACATTTCTAGAGCTGCTTGAAGATTATTTTGTTCAGTACCTGTGGCCCCAAATTAAGGTAACAGTCCACAGATAGCACTGGATGGCTGTAATTCTTCAGTGAGAGAGGGAAGAAGCGGTGGCTGTGATACTGGAGGTATTTTTCAAGGAGCAACTGCGCAGGTGCTGCCAAGAAGGTATGCTTGCTGTCAGGAGCACAAATGTACTGGGCGGGTGAGACTGAAACTGGAGTGTCAGATACCTATGAGGAAAAACACTGCTGGTACAGATCAATCCTCATCAATCATGTTGTATTTATCTGAGTTTTGGTTTGTATAAAATATATCTCTATCCTATAACTCTAAGATTTAAATAGGAAGCAAAGTCATTCAGCCAAAAATAATCTGCTTCCAAAAAAGTCTCAGTATTTCACATAGATATTTGTATTTATAGAGCCTTTAGCGTTTCTGGTTTGAATCCAAAGTACTCCAACATAAGAAGTATGTATATGAAAATGAGCAATTCAATACCTATAGATTAAAAACTTATAGTGAATTGTTACCTGGATTATAAGGAAACACTTTAGGTGTACTTAAAAGTTTTAAAGGAAAATTATTAAGGAAAGTTGTGTTTATGCCAAAAATATTGTGGATTTCTGAAATAAATAAAAAATAAAAAAAAAACAAGCATGGCAGACATACCTACTACTGGCAACCGGTGTTGCAACAAAATACCTCAGCTCTCCTGGCTACAGGGTACAAAAAGAAAATCAGAATTTTAACACAAACGAAATAGAGGCCTAGGCTCCCACCTTAGACTTAATGTGGAAGGATCGCTGCCCTCCTACTGCGATTTGCTTTTTCATGACACTGAAGCGATTGAAGCGGCAGATGAGAAGGCCAGCACTGTGGACACGCAAGTTGAAGTCAATATCGTCACATGTAAATCTGGAAAGGATGAAATCAGAGAAGTTCTCGTCACACACAAACAAATACAAGCACTCAGGGACTTTGTTCAGCACTGTAGAAAGCTCAAGTGTCAAAATTACTGACCCTCAACCAGTATCAATCAGTCAGAGAAAGAGGCTTTGTAATAATAAGCCAGGCTAGAATGAGCTCAAGAAGAGCAGAACGAGGAAGAGAACCACTCAGAGAGCAAAAGGACAAAACCGCAGAGGAAAGTGGAAGCCAAAAGTTAATGAAGTGCCAGGGAAAAGACCCAGGAGTTAAAATATTTTCTTCACCCCTTACTACAATAATACAGTCACTGAAAATAGCTGCATACATTAGCACACCAGATAAGGTGAAGGAAAGAATCCCTTTAACTTCCAAGGAAATGGATGAGGCCCTAGTGATTTGCTACATGCATAGAGGTCTCTGACTACATTTTCCCTTTAGAATACAAATATCTAGTACATTTTTTAAATATTCTTCTAGAGAAATTATGTCATTTTTACATTAGAGACAAAAACTATTTGAAAACAAGGAGTCTTTTCTTAAAACACCAGAACTGCTGAGACATAGGAATAAATTATGCAGAATGAGGCCAAACATCCCTCAGCTAAATTTTAAAAATAAAATGGAACAGAATAAAATGTAAACTTCTAAAGCTGACTAAACTCAAATTCCCTGGCCTTTGGAAAATTCAGTCAGTTCTCCATTTTACATGTATATATTTCACAGTAAAGCGGATGATGTGCAGAACTGTTGGACTAAAATCCAGGGCTTGGACTGAAGAGACCTGAGCAATTACTCCAACAGTGAACACCAGTGAGAAATGTGGCATTTAATTAACTGCTTTTAAAATGTTGCCTTTGATCTTACTAACAGTTATGCGGATATTTGGTATCCCTGAATGTCAGTGTCTCTGTGTTTTAAAATGTATTTCTTTCCTTGCCAGCCCAGGCTTGGAATGTCACATAATACTTCACGCTCAACAGCACCCACACAGAGGATTATGGTGAGCCAGGCATGGTTTAAAGACAGGGCAGGAAACGGGTGGTGTGGTCTGGCATTCCTGACGTTTTAACTTTGCTTCCTGTACTCACAGCATTTTGCTTTGTTGTCACTCTCTTCATAAGCCCTTCATAACGCTTCACAAGGTGAAACAGCGAGCCAGCCTGGGAGCACACTTCTGTGCTAAGACATGCATGGAAGCAAGTTTAAAATGCTCTTTTAAAAAAAGATATTAGGCTGGTGGTGACAGAAATTTAGGTCATCTGTTTATCTTCAGAATAAAAATTGAAAGCAGAAGTGCTTCCCTGCAATTTTAAGTAAACTCCAACTTCTAATGACACCTTCCTGAGATAGAAGAGTTCTTCTGAGAAGTGCAGTGTCATTCAGCTATCAAAGCCTAGGTGGATACATCCTATGCAGCATAGTAAGTGAAGAATTAGGAATTTTGAGACAACTGAATGTGAGAAACCAACACCAATGTTGATGAGGTTCATTTATTCCTTTCTTCTGATTGTTCTGATGAGCATACATGTAGCACGCTCCAGTGTTGTGCTCCTCAGGATAAAAAAAAGGCCAGTTATATCTCAGTTCCATGTCACAAGATGTGGTTATGCACCATGCACCCATACACCCCAGATTCCCTTGGAATCCAGTCCAGGTAAGTAGGCAGGAGGGAAGTACAGTGTTTGCCAAAAGACAACTTGGACCACACATGGGGGAGTCCAGCGCTGCAGGACACACTGCTGAGTGTGTCTGCTCTGGAATTCAAATGTGACCAGTTTACTTGGAAGTATGGAGATTAGCGTCTTTTTCCAAATGCTAGGAATTTGGGAACAAGTTTCAATAAGAAAACAAAAATCCTCTGAGTCCAATTAACAACTTCACCAAAAAGCCAACAAGAACTCCTCTAAAAATTCCTTTATTTGGTTCATTTTCTCTGTTGAAAGATGCTACTGATTCACTGACCTGTTCTGATTATACTGTACATTCTGTGTCAGATCGACATTCAGCATAATGAAATCATGCACATGGCAGCAGGAGAAGGGTTCCTTGATCTCAGCACTGTTTGTTTTGCTGGACCATTTCCTCATCCCAATTAAGGCATAGTGCGTGACATTGGGAGTTGCTTCAATATGTTGCAGAATTTGCTTCAAGGAAACATTCCTTTCAGTCCACGTATAATCACTAGAGTAATTATGAAAATATGTTAGTTGTAAAGCATATAGAGAATATTTAGAATCTCAGCAGAATTCAGCTGAAGAGCAATTCTCAACAGTCAGAAGCAGTTATGAGTATCAGGTAGATAACTTCAGTGTTGTTTTACTTTACTGCAACTTTTTGTCTTTCACTCTAATCAATACTTTTTATTAACCAGTGCTTATGTGGTGAGGACTGCTATAAAAGACCTGAAACTTCGTCTGGATCTTTCAAAACATTCACTCAGACAAGTAAACTTTTAAAGTTACCTGGCTAATGCCCCAAATACCTCTGGAAGGGCTGCTGACTTTGTGCCATAACTTAAGTACAAAGTATAGGATCCTCCTAGCCCACCCCTAGAGCCCATAAATCTCAGGTTTTACTGCATTCAGTCCTCTTTGAAGGTGTGCTGTAAATCCTGCATAGCACTGTTCTGGGAATAGATAAAAATATCTAACACAAACAGTGTTCTACAGTAATGAAAACAAAAATACTTGTTTGGGGATTTGGAGAGCTAATAAAGGAGTCATACAGACCGGGACTGACAAGAGTCAGAGGAAACCAGTTGCAAAAAAAATTCTTTTAGCTTCCTTAGAAAAATCCTGTTAAAAATGTACATGCAAATGCCCATGCTCACCCAGTGTGTTGTTTACAGAGTCTGGAATCCTCAGTCCAAGTAAGTCTAGTTTGAACCAGAGTCAAGCCACAGAGCAAAGGCTGCAGGGCACTTTAATCCTCAGGGGACAGGAATGAAAAACAGGCACTAAACTATGTGCTATGCAAAGGCAGATATCTAAGGAAAATACTTCTCTCATTAGGCAAATATTATTCTCTACTTGTACAGGGTAAAAGTCGTTGTATATCAAAGATAATTTCAAAACTGATATGCAGAGAAACATTAAAAAGAGATCAGCTGGAAAAGCACAGATTACTCTATTTACCTTTTCCTGTCTCCTGAGCAATCAACTTCTACTGCATTCCACATAACACAGGAGTCATCTGAAATGACAATGAAAGGCCAAATATCCTGTGGTTTTATCCCCAGCTCCTCCTGCCGATTTCGTTCAAGCTCCAAGTTATGATAAGACAGCTCTTTTATCAGGAAGTGTGCGGCACCTGAAACCAAGGACATAAACCATCAAATGAAAAGTAGGGGCAGAAATTGTTTTCTTTTAACTTTGAAGGCTCTTGAAGTGAATATTTCTGCAGCCCAAGGTATGAATCACTGAAGATTTTAACACCCTAACACTCCCCTGAGCCAACTTGCTTTGTCGCTTCCCAGGCAAGTGACTTCCAGAATCCCACTGAGAAGCACACAAATTCTTCAGACTTCTGTGTTAAAGATTTGTTTGTGTCTTGAGCATTTAGCAACTGATTCTTTTAACCTGACAGCTATTTGACTCCACTATCATCTCTTGTTGCAAACATCTAGAGATGTTGATTGTCCAGCTCAATAACATGGGAACAATTTCCCCTGATGATTTTCTTTGAGTGTTTGTCACTACTGCTGTCTAGAAGTTGTTCCAGCAGTAAAAGCAAGGTGCTGAATATGTCACAGATATTATATTAGCAGAACCTATCTAAGAGATGTGCCAAATTAGTGCATCACTGCCTATGCAAATAGTACATAACTTATTTCCACAAGGAAACAGTAAGTAACTGTATCTGCTGCCTTCAAAATCAGTAGAGAGTAAGTACATATAGAGTGCAATTAATCTAGTGTGATTATGACCTGGATTAAGTTAATTTCATTTTAGACTGTGACACACTGTCTTTAAAGAGAATCCAGATCACCAAATCCACTATGCTGTCCACAAGGTGTACGGCTACATTTCACTGTTGAGTAACAACACCTGAAGGGACAAAGTCATGTGTCCACATTTGCTAGAACTTTTTGTTATACTTACCTACTCCTGCGCTGTTGAAAATGCTTGGAAGAACAAGCATGATGTGGTTGGGCCAATACTTCTTATATATAGCCATTTCATATTCCTTGACAACTAAAACATGCAAATGACTGGCTCCATCCATTGCATGATACAAATTGAAAAGTCCATGTTCGTGACGACCAGTAGTGGGAGTAAAAGTGGGGCTTTTTATGTAATCTTCACTCTGTAAATCAAAAGAAATGTGAGTTCCTTTATTAAGCTGGAGGATGTTTAAACAAAGAGAACCAGATGCTTCGGGAGAATAAATCAGATTTGCTGATACTGGACAAACTGGTACAATTTAAATCAATGTAATAGGAAAACAAGCAACTTTTGTAAAAGCTGGGAAAAAGAAAACTCTACCACTTAGCTTATTCAACTGGTGAAAGTGTGGTGGACTGGACAGGACAGCTAACCTTCACCTGGCAAGTGCACAGGGACCTCAAGGCTAGATCTGGAAAAGGATTTAGGTTCCTTATGACATAAGGTGGTGAGAAACACCTTACTCCAAAACTGCAGTACAGCCTTTTCTGACTGGCTATTGCCCAGTTTTGAATGCATTGACACTCACTAGGTGCTTCCAGGTTTAATAGTACAGCTTCTGAAAGTCCTGTTTCTACAGACATCCAGGACTGTTCCAGTCTGGGCAACTGATTTTAGCCTGGTTTCTACTAAGGTCATAAGGACCCTGAGTGAAAGTGAGCCTTTTTACAGACACTCTCCAAAGTGATCACAATTAAGTACTACAGATTTAAAACTGCCAAGGCACAAAGTGGTGGATTTGATACCAGTGGAGGTCATGAAATGGAATTTAAAGTGGATCAATACAAATATTTTATAATGGTTTAATAATTTGTTTTATATCTCACAGGACTTTCCAAGCTTGCAGCAAGATTGCAGGCACCATTTTGGTGAACAGAAAATGAAGCAAAGGAAGAAAAAACGGTTTTTGGTAAAGCCTCAAAGCAGGTCAGTGGCAGAAGGAGAGGAAGAATCCACAAGGACCCAGTGCACAGTACTGACTGTGTAGCAAAGCATGAGTTCACTGGGTGAGGAAGAGCAGGAGGCTTCACCCTCACATTCCAGTTGCTGCTGTGTTGCTGCTGGGTTAAAAGCTCGAACTGGAGGGTGGTACTGATCGGTTAGCGTTTAATGGAAGCTGCTTATTTTGACCAGGACAGAAATGCTATTGCTGACTGCTGTTCCACATGTTGCTTCAATACTCCAAGCTGAGTGGCCCAAGCAAGGCACAGCTTCATCCCAGACATGGATATTAGGAGTCTCTGTAAAGACCAACATCAGAGTTTGCCTGGCCTGCCAAATGGATGACCTTACAAAGTCTTTTCTACAAGTGTGACATGATTCTTGGGATAGCCTTGAAGCCATGACAAAGATTCCCTCAAGGCCTTATTTTCACATAAAAGCAACAGAACCTTTTTGCAGAATAAAACAGGATAATCCACTGCCTTCCTCTACAGTAAAAAATTGCTTCCTCTTAGTAACTGTATGATAAACAAAACCGTGTCTCTGAGACTCATTGCTGAAATCACTCTCTCTTTAACTTCTTAAACCCATAACCAAAGACCTTTTGCCACAGATAAGAGTGTTTTTACAAAAGGATCAAGCTTGGTAATCAGCAAAAGAAACAGCTTGATTGTTTCGCTTCATGTCTCCCTTTCTGGGAGAAAATACAAGCTTAGTATCAGGACATCTTCATTATCTCTTGGCAGCAGGACCAGAAGTGTAAAGAAGCCCAATTCAGCAAATTGTAAAATTGATAGTGTCTCTCACCATATGGCCATAAATGTAATTATATCTACCTTATCTGTGACTAGCGGTAGTCTCATGCTTTCCAATTGTCTTCCTGGTTGGCTAAAGACAAAATGATGCTCCTTTGACTTTGGAATAATAAAATGCAACTGGATCTCTTCTCCCAGCATAGAATAGGAAAAGGCAAATGCATGCAGAGTGGACTCGTAAATCTGAGGAGGGAAAAAAATAGGATAATTCCAGTAGTTAGAGTCAAACTACAATGTCTCAGTGTAGTTAATACACATTTATATACCATACAGACTACATTATGCATGTAGAATGAATTGGCTAGTGTAGCATTGAATAGGCTAGTGTAAATGAGGAGGGATCAGTCCTCTGGTGTCCCCAAACCTGCAGTCTAATCAAGGCAGGCAAATCTCAATAAATAACAAAATCTGCAAATCAGCTGTTTTTAAAACATACATAAAACTTGTAAACCGATTCAACAGTGAATGAATCTTTACCTGGTACCTGGGATTGAAACCCATATACTGGTGGCACTGTTCGCAGTGATGGTAGGTGTTATATGCTGCGTACTTGGATAATCTCATCCTCGTAGTTTGACGGTGCATATACATGTCCTCCTGTCTCCTGCTCATTGACCTGTCTGTTAAACAAGAAATGACTGAAATGTAACACATATTCAAGGCCAGAACATATTCGCTTGTGACAAACTGTTTCTAGCTTTAGGAGCAATGGCAGGACTCAGAAAATGCAAAACAAACTAAGATTTCATTCTGAGCAAAGTATATTTTATAAATTATGCACAGCAAAGGGGACTACAAAGAACTATCTGTGAATTCATGATTATGATAATTCTGTACAGGTTTCACATGTTAAAAACAATAAATACATATATTTATGTACCAATCCAGATTTTTCAAATTCTGACCTTCTCTGTTTATAGTCTGAAGCTTTGAACAAATCAGACTTGCATCCTCATATTTTGGGTCATGGATAGTGTAGTCAAAAGGCATCTTCTTAAATATCTCCAAATCTGGCCACATATCTCCAGGCTGATGGCAGTATTGATCAGATTCTTCTTTTATGTCTATGATATTATTGAAAAATAAGAATCCATGTAATGAATCTGCATCATTTGTTCTTAATATTTTCTTTAAATATTTCAATAATGTAAATTAATTGCAAAGGTGAACGGCATAGAATATACAGACAACTAGATTTCAATATAACATAACAATTTTCTACAATCTCCAGAAGCAATTATTTTCACATCAAGAACTTACTGATGTTGATTTCTTCTTCATCATAAACATCCACTTCTGTCAGCCTAATAAGCATTCGGGACAAAATACTGAGGAACTGGAGATAGGCACCTGTTTTCCCTATCTGTAAATATATAAATTAGAAAATAATAAAGTAAATGTTCATTTTTCAACATGTTACTTTTCCACATATCTGGAAACTGCAGCTGCAGTGAAACCAAATATCAAACATTCAGCACTAGCATATCACTGTATTTGCATATTCCTTGGCATAAATTGAATGCTTAAATGCTCAACAGTTTTGTTCTTTCTATGCAAGAACCTAGCTTGGAAAACACATTTTCTATCACAGGTCTGATTACCAGCCCACAGTCGAGGATTTTCTGTCCTGATATTACAGTTTCTATATAGGCAATGATCTTTTAAAAGTCCATACAAGCTCATAAAATGTTCAAAAAATATTCCTCAAACTACAAGGTAACTGAAGAATTACCTCAGTCCTTTCAAATTTGCATAATTTACTAGCACACTGACCGCTATTGAAGTACACTAATTATCTGGAAGAACGAAGTGACATACATCTATAGTCTTGTGCAGGCTGCCTTCTCTCCTGGAGGACATGGCATATGTAAGAATGTATTGTTTCCCTTCCACAGTTTTGAAATTACCTTTTAAAAAGTATGGTTTAAAATTATATTATAACTTTCTCTTTCTTTTTTACCCCACCAATGCACTATATACATTTTTCTTCATTACATCAAATAGTATTGCTGCCCTTTTATAGATTTTTTTCAGCTGAAAGGTGTAAGCCACAGCAAATGATTTACTCAATGGATAGTTCTGTGTCTTCCACATAAAGTTTGCTGATGATAACATCAAGCAAATACAACTTTACAAACCATTACACTTGAATAGGAAGCAGTACACAAGGCATTTTAATGAGAAAAAAAAAAAAAAAAAAAAAAGAGAGCAGCAAGCTCATGTAATTCCCACATGAGATTGAATATACCATGATTTCTTGTGTGTATGTGTATAGATCAGTCTCAGAATGGCACTGGTGTCTAGTTGAGCACTTAAGACTAATATTAGCCATGGCTGTACAGGGTGAGGTTAACATGTATATCAGTTACGGCATATTCTCCTGCTGCAACTGTCTGATTTCACAAAGTGCTGTCAGATTTTGGACTATTCCATGTTACTACTGAATTGAAAACCTGGATTCACTGCTGTTATTGCTGAGACATGTCAGAAGTATAGGGTATTGAATTACTAAATATACGTATTGAATTTACTGTTTTCCATATAGGTCAAGTGACATTTTCATTTTCTCTCAACATTTAAGAAAGGGAGGTTTTGAAGCTGAAGCAAGAGTAGGTCAACTTCTGGTTTGGTCAAAGTTCAGTATCTGTTGTTCTCAATAAAGCAGACTGCATCTCAATAAAGCAGACCTTGCCAAGGGTGGAAAAGGGTACTGTTAACCCTCCTGGGGGTCAAACAAGTCCTTCAGATGCACATGGTAGACCATATGTTAGCACACAACTCTGACTTAACTTGTATGATGTGAGCTAACTTACAGGTAAATATAGAAATCTGTTCTACACCTATCCAGTTTTGGCTGCATTTTGTAAAGCAATTTTTTTAAAAAAAAATTCTTGTAAAAATAATGCATGTATTGCCTTCTAATGTACATAATTGTCCTTGTAAAAATGCATCAAGTCTCCTAGAACATCTCTCTTCCAGAATGCATTCGTTATTATGCTACAGCTGAGTATAAAATTCAGTTTCTTGACCACATAATACCTCAGTCTTTGGCAAACTTGGACAATTTTAGATAAAAGGAATGGACAGTGAAAAACTGTTCATCAGAGTACTTTATGGAATCCTTTATGAATTACAGTAACATTTGAAGAAGCCTATATATGAAAAGCCCGTTTTGCTTTTTCTACTCCACTGAACCATAAATTTGGGTGTATAATGGAATGCAACCATTTAACAAATAGCAGTATGTAGTTTCCTTTTGCAATGGATGGACATAGAAGAGTGGATCATGTGGCAAGTTAACTTTCAGATTAGTAACTGTCTTTAGATTCATTCTTTCGGTTGATGTTACAATAATGGGAAACATGGGACTTGCTTTGGATTTATCCTCTTTGACATCTGAGGTTCACAGGACATCTATACGCTCTCAGTAGGCATGGTGTTTCTTCCTATCTTGTTGCTTCATACTTGAGCAGAACATGAGAGGCACAACATTACCTTCAACATGCATTGAACTAAGAGATATCTTGCTCGGAGATAAATGCTAAAAGTTCTTAAAGAATTTAGAAGAGAAGGAATTTCTTAGGACTATACCTATTCCCATATATATTTTCAAAGTAATTTAAAAACCCTCAGGTCAGCTACTCATCTTGTAAATATGGCTTTGCCAATGTTGACCTGGCCTTCTTGCATGTGTTATTTACAACAGCTTCTATTTCTGGCTGCTGTGTGGAGGAAAACAGAGAAAACTTAATTTCATACTCCCAAATGTCTTCAGATTGATCATAAGAAAGTGGTTTTCTAAAGATCTTTGATCTTTATTTAAAATGTAAATGCATATTCAACTTTAAAAAACTGGAATTAGACATTAAATCTACCTCTTGAGCAAGCTATCTTTTCAAATATTTTCAAACTGACAGAAAATTAACATTGCTGCAGCTTCATTATCTTTGAACTCAGGCTAGCAGTAAAGAAAGGAAGGGTATTTTATTAGAATGGATTTGTAAATAAAACATAATCAACTTTCACTCCATCAAAAAAGCCCTTCAAGTATGAATAGTAATAACTAATCTATTTATTCTAACATGATAAAATTAAACAAAATAAATCAATGATAATACCTTGTTCTTATTACACACCTGTGGTGGCCCACTCAGCAGCAGCCTCCTTGGGTGAAAGGTGTCCATTCTGCCCTCATTTCTATTGTTGTAGTCCATATGGATTGGCTTGGGAACTGTCCATTGGCGGTAGTATAGAGACTGCTCCGTGCAAGTCATCATCTTACTCATAAGAGGACGAAAAGAACTTGCCCACATAACAGAATGGTAAGGTAAGAGGGAAGATGACTTGGGAAGTCCACTGCTGTCCGTAGAAGTAACAATGTCATAAACCAGTTTGGGCAGGAAAACTATGGGAGGTTGTTTTGATGCTTTGGTCATGGAGCACTGAGAGGTCTGTAGGATGAAGGAGTTATGAGTAGGTGCAGAGGAGGAAGAAGAGGAGGAGAAGGGTGAGGAGGATGAGGAGGTGATGGAAATTTGGGCATTTTTTATGTTTTGCTTCATGTCCATCTGTTCAGTTACCGGTGGCAAGTGTTTGCTGATTGTAGTTTGTGCCCCCTTGTCTACTTTCTGCTTCTGCTTCTCATAGTTATTTGTCATTTCTTCAGTGCTGTTGCTTGGGACTTGGTGGGGGGATTTTGCTGTATCCCCTGCTGCTATTAAAGGAGGAGATGACTCACTGCAGAATGCTGTAACTAAAAGAAAATTTGTATTTTAACACAGTGCAAGTATCTCTGCTAGTCAATGCCATAGTTAAAAACAAACAAACAAAAAAAATCATTTAGATAAAACATCCATCAAGCATTGCAATCACATTCCTGCTCTTGCTTTCACTGTTCTCATACAGGCAATCATAATGGGACTAGTTTTGAGTATTCATCTCAAGGCAGAAAGTGGCTTCTTAAGTGCTGAAGTGCACAGGAAAGATGTCGGTGATTGTCCCGCCCTCTGCTTCCCTCATCCATTCTTTACTTCAGGTGTTCATCAGATATTTCTATCACTCGAGACAAATACAAAATTACTGAGACCATCATTTAAAAGAGTGTAAGAAAGGTAAGTATCCACAGCCTGTCACCCCATCAGACTACAGAAATGTCCACAGAGACTTGACATCTAGAAGCAGTCCTCAGCTCTGAGTCAGATCTGACCTGACATTCGCATGTCTGCATCGCTGCAGCATTCAGTGCAATCTAAGAAAACGTGGCTCTCATGGCTCTGGTGCTCCATAATGCATGAATGCATTTATACAGCTTTTGGTTGGCTCAGAGCACATACTGAACTCACGAATGTTGGCCTTGAATACGTCATGCAGATGAACCCCACAGCTAATGGCTGATTTTAACAGTGCCATATTTTTACCTCATATATTCTAACTACTATGATTTCTTGAAAATTAAAGGCCTCATTTTAACTTGTTCTCTGGTGAACAGAGACTCTTTGTCAGGGAGTGTAGTGATAGGATGAGGTGTAATGGTTTTAATTCGAAGAGAGGAGGTTTAGGTTAGATATTAGGAAGAAATTCTTTACGGTGAGGGTGGTGAGGCACTGGAACAGGTTGCCCAGAGAAGCTGTGGATGCCTCATCCCTGGAGGTGTTCAAGGCCAGGATGGATGGGGCTTTGAGCAACCTGGTCTGGTGGAAGGTGTCCCTGCCCATGGCAGAGGAGCTGGAACTAGATGGTGTTTAAGGTCCCTTCCAACTCTAACCATTCTATGACTCTATGGTCCTATGGTATTGAAGAAATATTAAAGAAATGCCTGGTTTAGGCACCCCACCCTATGATTATTTTTCAAGCAATGAAAGATCTTATTTCTTATATTTCAGAAGTCTGATGCTTTTCTTTATTTTTAAGTTATCTTCAGTGATCCCGTTAAAATAGGCCTTACCAAAACCTTAGTGATTTATGCCTTGTATTATTTCTCTAGTAAGCTGAATACAAGATCTCTTTTATGCCTCAAATGCAACATAATTTAGAAGATCTTAAGGTCTTACTGGAAGCTTTTGAAGAGAGAGATGAAGATGCAGAGTCATGGGAACGAGATCTTTCTCTTTTCATAGGACTTCTCTTTTCTGAAGTAGAACCTGTTTCATGAATGGTAATAGGGGAAAACAAAAACAAAATATAATTTAAGTAAGCCTATAAGAAGGCACAGTTACATTGTCAAAGTAGGGGAGAACACAGAAGAGTTTGTGTAGGTTTTATTCTCATTCTGACACTGTTTTCAGTGTGGAGAGTTCCTGACACACAATATTGGATCAGCTTATGGTCTAATCTAACTATGCTGAGCTGCAATAGCTTCAGAAAACCAATGCTGCAGCCAGGAGCTGCTAATTTCTAGGCATGTCTCAACCATGTTTTCTCTTTCTACCCATGTCTTACTTTCCTCATTAATCCAGGGTCAGGGAAACCAACAGCTCTATTTTAACAGTATGTTATGAAATTACCTTCTGCCCCATATATCACAGTTTTATTGCCAAATTATACCTCAGCTTCTGGTGATGAAAATCCATATTTGGATGGCCACCAGGGATACTCACTTGCTTAAGCTTCTAAGTTAAAATACTTGTTTCTGTGCAGTTTTACCGTGATAAGGAGAAACATATGTACTGTCAGCAGAAAACTTAAGACTGTAATTCTCTCTCAAGTGTTCTGAATTGAACTCTGAAATTGGACTCTTTGTGGACTAGGAAAGCAGTCTTACAACTCAGAGGCGTAACAGCTTAGCTGCCCGTTTAACTCAAATCACATATAATCTCAGCATACTTCAACTAAAAGAGCAGAAGTACTCATAACATCTAAAGTAGGTCTCTATTGTAGACAGCCTGAGTACAACCTCAGGTGTTTCATTCCTCTATGAAAAGCAGATATTTGATTAAAGTCAATATTTTTGTTCTGCTTGTCCTGCTATCCTTATTACTTAATAGGCGAACAGTAACCAGCTCTCTTCTTCCTCATAGTATAGAAAAGGAAATGAATGCAAGTAGTTTGAGAATTAAATAACCTATGGAGATAAAAATCCCTTGTTTTCCACAGTTGCAAGGGACAACAGACAGTAAAGAAAAATGTACAGAAATTAACAATAACTGATAACTTCCATCAACTATCACTCAAAAAACTCCAAAACCCCAAAACAACAGTTCCTGAGTAAATGAGTTTTGGGTTTTTTCCACATTTATGTGTTCTTAATTGTTCTCTTAAGAAATTGTTCTCTTAAGAAATTAATTGTTCTCTTAAGAAATTAATGAGTAATGTAACTCATTAACTCTACACTGTCAATTTGAATTCATGGTCATTTTCAAGGAGTACTCGGAAGTTACTACGTTCAGATGTATTTTATACATCTTACATGCTAGAGGCTACTCAGCCATAATATACAGTTTCCTCTGTGAATTCCAATGATGAATCTCCATCATTGTCAGTATATGAGCATAGGTTGGGTAGCATCAGTCAGGGACAGTTTAGGTGGAGTTGTCCCTGCTATGAGAGAGGGGATCAGGTCCCTACTTCCCAGGTGGCAAAGCATGCACTTCCCTGCTGCAGGGAGGGGAACAGAGCACAGCACTCCCATCAGGGATGCAAGAGATTAAAATGCTGCAGAAGCAGCAATCCCTGTGCTGTGATGGTGAGAAAACACAAGTTCAATGAGATGAAGCAAAACCGAGGAGTGGAGCTCATAACCATCTTGCTACTCCAGAAACTCTCACTGAATAGGTATCCATGCAACCCTGCTATTTCTAATACAGCTCAATCATTTTACAGCTTCTTTTATTATCACTGCTAATAATACCTTCTGTCGCTACTTCTTCATCTTCATTATCAGTGCTGCTTAGTTTCTCTGGGTCACTTTCTACAACATCATTCACAACTGCTTTCTCTGTGTGAACTTCTGAGCTCACAAAGTATGCTGCCAAACCAAGTTCTTGCTCCAAGGTTGTCCTTACCAAAGAAGATGAATTTATTAAACGGAGGTCACAGTATCTCAGTGATCTGGAGAGAAACAAGAGAGGTTAGTATGAAAACTCACTGTAAGCTATCCTTTATTTCTTTCACAAGCAGGGGAATTTTTTCATGATCTGCGTAAACCAAGGATGAGATAGAACACAGAATATCTCTTGTGCTTAATATATTTACCACTGTGGTGCCTATACTTTTTTTTTCCCTAATCCCATTATGCGGCTTAACCTAGTACACTGAACACTAGCATCAGCATAAGGAAAAGAATAATCATTTGGGTTCTAAATCTAACACACAAAATGGGATTCAGTTGAATATACAAAAGCATTTAGTGCCCCAGGGCATCCTGTCTGGCTTCCAGTTGCCATTCTAGAAGGCACGAATCTCTCCATACATCCTGTAGCATATATGTCAGCATCATGCAGATATCTCAGCTATCCTAAGATACCTAAAGTAGCTATGGGACCATTCTCATAATATTTTCTGAGCTATCTTCCGATAAACAGGATATTATTATTAATAATGTGTTTTGTATTATGATATATAAACTGCCAAAAAATAGAAAAGAAACACCCTGACACTGAAATCTGCTTTCTTCTCCCACAAGTAATTTCACAGTTAACCTTCAGCCATTTGGTAAGCAATGGATAAAAAACTACCACTGAGAAAATACTGTATCTTCTTACCGTGGCAAAGACTCCCCTTGTGGATCCATACCACTAAATATCAATATACAAGGCAAACCTTCCAGTTCCAAATAGGTCTGTGGCCTCCAATCTACGTCTTCAATTTTCTGCCAGACCTGTAAAAGGCAAGAAACATTGCTGACACATCTACATTGCACAAATAAAAATACAGAAATATATATTTTTATCTTTCCTTATATGAATCAATTTGTACAGTGGATGGACGTTCCACCAAGCGAATCTGCAGAGCAGAGCCAATTTGAACACAATTCCTAGAGCACTACGGGTAGCCATCTGTCTGTTGTAAGTCTGAGGAGACTGGAGCAGGATGTTGCAGTCTGAAAAGCCTCCCAGATTCCCAACTGCATAGCACTGAGGCCAGGGCATAGATGGGAAGAGTGGGCATGGTACAATAGACGGTAAAATTAAGTGGGAGCTTTGGGGATGAGTATGGAGTTGTTCCTTGTGGCAGATAATGTCTGAGTCCAAGGAAGAAAATGAGTTAGGAATGAGACCTTTTCACCTTAGAGGAACAGGGGCAGTGTTCAACATACACATACCACTGTCCTTGCTGCCCTCTGAAATCTCCTGCTCTCCCCCAAAGCTATCAGTATTCCCCATAACTTCATGAGAAGTTTGATAACTAGATCTATTATTTGACTGTTTAGTGTCGGGCTATGCTGTTTTACTCACACCTTTTCGCTCTAAGACTAATCTGCAGAAAAGGAGAACACAGTAAAACCAACAAGTACAACAGCTCAGCCTCTGACATTTGTACACGTACCACGATTATGCATGTCAGAGAAGACAATCAGGGTGCAATTCAGAACTAATACACATTTTTCACAGTAAGTTATGCCTAGGTTACAACAGAATAAGATGAGCATTAAGCCCTGGATCTCAAATGACTTCATCTAACATGTACTGAATCAGACATAGTAGATGTATGTATTCCACCATCCTAGAATGTAAGTATCTTTTTGCTTTAGTGATCAGACAATGGTAATTTTATGAAGAGCAAGGCAGTATCAGAGTACTGTTTGTATAAGTGTTACAGTATCACAGTACTGATAAACAAATGGCCAACAACTCTGGACCTAAAAGATATAAATTAATCCATAAACACCACATGGTTCAGAAAGCAGGAAGTCCTGAGCTCTGAGTACCAGGGTGCTGTAGGACCCATAACTGGCATCACTGATTTGGTACCTTCATGCCACCTGCTGGTGACAAGAATAATACAACTCTCTACTCATCACTGATTAAAATCTTTTTGCAGCACAATGATTTTGTGAGAAAATTGTGCTAAAACTGTAAGAATTTTGTTTGTCTTTTTTTCTTATTGTCCATGTTCACTATAGATAAAAGCAATTCAACTGTTTAGGAGGGTTGCTGCTGGAAGCCAAGTTCTAGCCATATTAGTTAATACTCCACCAAGTATTAACCAGAGGTAGGACAGTAGAGGTATCACAGACGGTATGAATAAAACATGAAAGTCATGCTACTTATGTTAGTGTTTATTTTATTAGTAAGACCCGCACTTCAGCTCATGACCATAACTCTCACCAGTAAATTCTCCCCACCTACCCATCTAATGAAGCTTCCCAGTATATGTCATTCTGCAAATTACCTTTAGTTGCTCCACAAAGTGCTTCCCTATTGTGATTCCAGAATTAGGATTTCCCAAGATTATTTCAAAGTTATCTTCAAGGGCTAGTCTCTCCCTTACATTATACAGACGTTCATATGCCACTGCAGCCAGCGGAGTACATGGAATTCTCAACACTACCATGAGGCCATGACCACTAGGACATTGTCTTGAAGAGTTTATTAGGTTTTGGGTGATTTCCAGAGTTTCAACTGAGGTGTAATTCTTCATCTGAGAAAGACCACACACTGCCATCATAGCTGCAGAGTAGTGCTGTATGAGGACAAATGTCCTTATCACTGCACTGTGTAATCTGGGGAACCTGAAATAAACGGTGAATTAAATAGCAAAGTATTAAAGGCTAAAGTGAAAAAGCTAATTTTTACAGAATATAGTAAACTCGGGATTTTCTCCTGTAAAGAATCCTTCATATCTATTGTACAACAGCATCTCACAAAACTGCAGTTTGACAGGCTTTCAAGGCATCACTTCACAATCAGAACTGATGTTCTCTCTCAATTTTCTTAGTAAAGATTTACTAAGCATGTAGTCCATTAAGGTTACACCACTTTAAGTTACCAAGACTTCACCGCTGTTACAAAATTTACCATAAAGTATTTGCTAAGGCACTCAATATCATCAATCAATTGTATCCTCTTACCAACAAGAATAATATTCTTCATTACATGTTATTCTTAAGGTGCGGGGGCGTGGAGAGGGGATGAGGTATTTCTCTTACTGAAGCCCTGAACCAACTTACTCTTCTTTCCAAGAGGATGAATGCATAGGTAGCATCCAATCAACACTCCAAGTTCCCAAACCCAGGTACACCCTGTCTCAGTCCCCAGTCTATGGAAGGCAGAGATGTGGATATGCAATAGCTTCCTGTTCTCCGGTTTTCACAGAAGTGGAATCCAGGTACACAGTAAAAAGATGAGCTGTGGCTTGCTCAGAGAAGTGCCTGACGTGTGATCAGAGCTCCAAAGCACCCTGAACAAGCCCCAGCAACACAGTATGGATGTTCTTGGTCTCCCAGTTAGCAATACAAATTCACAAAATTTTACTTGTCCTGACTCATTCCTCTTACAGGTCCCAAGGAGTTCATTCACAGCTGCATATAATACGCCGCTCACTATTCTTTTGCTGTGATTCTAGACTTGCTTCACAGTGACCAAGGAAAACTGACAATCTATTTTCAAGGTCTGAAGTTTTTATTGCTCATTTAGGTGTACAAACCATAGTGATACGTCTCCTTCTCTTTGTGGTCCAAGTGCAGTATACACAAATTCTACACATCAAAATCAGCCAGTGTCAGCAAGTAATAACATTGGACAAAAGCAATAACACATTTGAAAATTACAGGATGATTCAATGTTAGATTTTTATAATACGGAAGTAGCTACTGGTTACAACTAAAGCACACTCGAAATTGGGCTAAATAGTGTGCATGCTCATAATAAGAGGCAGCTCAGACTGATTAAATGACAAGCCAAATATATACAAAAAAGGACAGAAGGAGAAAATAAGACAGAGTGAACTGCCCCTGCATACACAGCTGATTTGTGGGACAGCAAGAAAAAAAAAAAAATAACCATCTTGTAGTTAGTAAGTGAAATCATTAGAATGCACCGCCTAAATTCCCTGTGTTAAACGAAGAAGGGTGCCATACCTTTTTCCCAAAGCCATGACCATTGCTTCAAAAGAACTGTCATACCGAAGGAGGGGAATACTGTGTCCAGAGAGGGTGGACTCGATGAATTCTGACAGTCCAAAGTACTTCTTGTTTTCATGGTATAAATCTACACCCTAAAGAAGCAACAAAAATATTAATGTAAAGTTTATCAATTATTAATTAACAATTGATTAACCATTAGGATGAGATATACTTGCAATAATATTGTCTAAGAAGCATACATCTACTCAGACATATTTAAACAAGGAGAGAAAGAAACAGAATTAATCTTTTTGAGAGAACAGAAGTTTGACCCCATTTTTCCTTGTTTCTTTCTCTCTCTCTCCACAGACAGAACAGCTCTGTATAGAATAAATATGCACACATATGAAGAAAATCCATGTACATACGTATATTTATGCTGTAATGCACTACAGACAGCTTTTCAGACCATTTCCATTTATGTAGATTTTTAGCAGAGCCACTACACTTTACAGAAGTTATAAAAGGAATAAAGAAAAAAGGCAAGAAATGACACGATAAGGAAAGGGAAAAAGAACTCGCCACAGACTGAACAAGAAAAAGGTGCTGTGCAAACTCCATCCTTGTTTATGAAAATCATGGGGCCTCCAGTTTCACCATGTATGTAAATGTAAAATAACTTATGAAAAGCTCACGAAAAAGGTACCTCAAAGCATCCATCTTACATTGCTGTATGAAGAAGGCCAGTGGATCTCATTGTAAGGGCTGATGTGAGTATGTTGGGTCTGCAGCGCGTAGGGGAAGGAAGTCACATGGAGGGTCACAATATTTGGCGCCTCTTTTACCTCCCTGCAGTTCAGCAGTCTATCAACAAGTCCAGTAGACAGTTCTGTTTGAGGATAAAGGCTATGCATAGCACTGCAAAAAAGAAACCCAAAACTCTCCAAAGTGACCAGTGCAAGGGAACATTTGTGTCAGTGGAATAGCTTTAACCTGGATGTGAAATCAAAGTTAAACACATACAAGGAACATAGAACTCTATACTGTGCTCTGCTTTTGTTGCATAGAAGGATGGGAAAAGAAATGCAAATAATTTCACTGCAGCTGAAAATTTCTGTGTGATAAGCTCCCTTGTTAGTAAATTACCAGTCCCTTACAGCTACTAGAATATGAGAGAGAAAGGATGAAAGGAAGCTGATGTTTTGGTAGTTATGAATAGACACACAGTCCATAGTAACTTTGGCCAGATTGGGAATGCTACCTTTTAGAAGATACAATTCTTATCTACAAGTATCTAGATAGAAAATGACAGACATAAAGTCAGTATGACAGAAAACCAGAGGGAAACTACCTGTGATATAGCTATTGTGAAAGGGGAGAATAGTTACCGCTAGGGTAAACGCCAGCATCATGGAACATCTACAGTCAATTCCTTGCTCTGGTGTAAAACTTCAGCCCAGAGTCATGCTGTTTAATTTTTGGCATTTACTTGCAGTGAGTAAGTGACAAGCCTAGTCATTGCGAACACCTTCTGTTACCAGCAGAGAGGGATAACTAACACCAGAAATTGGTTGTCTCCACTCACGATCTAAGTCAGGCCTCAGAGAAGCCCACATCTCCGTTGAGACTATGTGAGCAATCCCAGGCGATTACGCTCCTGTTTTAGGCATCCCATTTAACCAACTTCAGTTAGGTGGCATGAATCCTGGTGTGTTCAACAGTCACTTAAATACTTGTGACTTCTGTATCTTTATTAGATAAGAAGAAAAAATATCAGAGTTAAGCAGCAATACAGGTACTTCCCCAATGCTCAAGGACATTATATGAATAAATGCCTTGAAGGCTGTAATAGGTCATGTAAGTTCCTAAAATACAGAGGAGGAAACCCTCACATGCAAAACTAAAGTTTTGGTGAATATCATCCTTCTTAACCAGTATGAAAGACAAGACCTTGTAATTTCATTTACAAGTAAGAGTCCACAGGTTTTGGTTTTGGAAACACTACTATGCTCCCATAGCTGGAATGTGTCGGTGTTTCTGGAATTTAGTATGGTCTCCAAGCTCCCCAATGCCTCAGGAGTCAGAAAGCAAAAGCGGCCCAACTTCTCCACAGGCAGATTGTTGAGAAGCCACAGAAACAGGGCTCTGTGAGGGAAGCAATGAGTTATGCATGGGAGCTGATGGGGAATTTGGTAAACATCAGACAGAAACCTCCCTGCTTCCCAAGAAGTCTACCTGACATGACTATGTATCTACAGCAGCTTTCAATTTTTACAAATCAGTTCCACTGGATAGAAAAAAACATTGTATTGGAAAATTTCCAATCAGTTAAAAAAACCCAGAGCTGTGTTGGCTCACTAGTTGTCTACTCGCTGTGGAGGGGTTTTGCATGTTTTACAGCCCAGAGGACACTGACAGAGGATAATGAGCTCTGTGTACTTTCACAGGAAGCTTTCCTTCAAACAAACGACAACCAGCCAAAAAAACAATAGCTGTGGCTGAAAGAAGATAAGAATGGTGAGCAAGGAAAGCTGAAATGTTCCACTGAGGCATACTATAATAAGCAGGATAAGAATAAGTCATGAAGGACCTTAAAAGAAAACATGTTTATTTGACACATGGGAGGAGGGAGTTAGCAGAAAGATGCAAACAAACATGAAGGAAGAATTACATCAGAAAGCTGATCTTTAGAGTAAATGCAAACAATAATATTTTCTCTAAAAACAAGTTACAGATTTCTTACCTCATTAGATCCCAGTGTGCATGATCATGGATTAGGACAAACAGTGTATGTGGATTCTGCATAGAGTTTTGCAAAAAGACTTTGAATTTAATCTGGGCTTCTGCATCTATTTTCATAACATACTGTTCCACCCTCTGCTTTGTAAGATGTTCCTTTTCTAATCCAAGTTCTAACAAAATACCTAAAGAAATGGAAAGAAATGGAACATGTGTCAGCATCTCCAGACACAAATGCATTTTAAAATTTCCTGTAAATCTAAAATAAAACTAACTAACAAGCACCTGAGTGCCAGAGATGAAACAAGGTCTGCTGATAGGTCACTTCAGAGGGTGGAACACAAATCAAGAAATCAATCTTCTCAAAGGAGCCCAAATCAAGATTTTGAGTGCTGGAGTCAGCAATTGAACAAATATGAGACAGCAATTTCTGAGCCACTGCTAGCTGGAACGGACGAATCTGATGTCGTTCAACCTCATAACCTGGAAAAAGGCAAAACTCTGTTTAGGCATATGCCCGAAATCTAATCTAATGCAAAAATGTTAGAGTCTGGCAAAGAATAATCGATCTACTCTTTAAAGTTATTTTCTTCTGAACAAAAGTTCCAGTTAATGAAAATCTATACGGAATATGTAAAGAAATCTTTCTGCATTTGCGTATTGTGGTCCTATAAATCTCTTAAATGTCTGAGAGCTGAAACTGAACTTGTGCAATAGCGTTCTGCTACCACAAAAGTAGGACTTAGAGCTTCAGAGAGTACAATACCCAGGGAACTGAAGGAGAGCATCCAGCAGTGTAAATCTGAATGTCCCAAGACATGAGTTGCTGTTTGCCTCAGGACCTTTGCTTTCAAGAGCCCAGGACTCTGCCCAGAGAGATAAAATTGCACAGCCAGAGACCTGGTTTCAAGTACCCTACACTCTGGTACCTCTTAATTAAGGAAAATCCTCCTTACTTACTTGTACATGCAGCTGTGCCAGTTCCATTCAGTGCTGTTGATTTATTCACTGAAGCAGAAAGTGATGAAGAGATGTGCCCTTGGTTTTCCTGATAAAATTTCTCCAGCAAAAGATCAATGTCACCCTCTATCAAATTGAAGGGACAGTGGAATAAACATCCATGTCAAGAGCTGTGTTTCATACCGATTTTGTGTTGTAGATCTTAAAGAGTTTTATATATGCTAGCAAGTTATCCTGCCCTTGGCTTATTGGTTGTTTTATACAGGAACCCTCTCATTATTTTCTGTTGCATCTGTTTTTACAGCATAACTGTAATAAAATGCAAATCAGGGCCAGGAATGAAAGACCAATTCTGCAGACCACTGGCTAGGACATTTATCGAGGACGGTAGAAAACTAGCCTCAAGGCCCTGATACAAATCAGCAACAACAAAGACATGAAGCTGTCTTAGTTTATGTTCAGACCATGGAGCTATATTGCTATTTATTAAGGATTATGAGAAGCTTTGGTAAATCTGACAAATATTTTAAAATTAAAATATTTTAAAATATTTAACGTTTTTCAGAGACAGAAAGAAAAATAATTCCCTATAAAGCTGAATGAGAAATATGAGTTTTGCAGCTACACCCAATGCTGAAGCAGCTATGCTTTATTGAACTACAACACTAACATTACTACATGACGGTTCAAGAAAAACAAGCTGCTCTGAAGTGACCACTCAGAATATCATGGCATATCCAGAAGGGTTCTTGTGATCTAAGTGCAGATTTACAGACGTTATGTGGCAAAGGGAGTGTGACATCCCATTAACACTGACAAATATGCTGCATTTGCTCTAGTTGTGATATAGTTTAACTTTCCATGTGGCTGGATCTATCCCCAGATAATCCAGCTCGTACTAAACCTCACTATACTCAATTACAAAGTGTTCTCTGCAATTTTACTCTCTTTTCCATCAAGTTCATCACAATCAAGTTCACAGTATGTCAAGTTGAAAGGATAAATCTTT
Source organism: Thinocorus orbignyianus (assembly GCA_013400375.1). NCBI lineage: Eukaryota > Metazoa > Chordata > Aves > Ciconiiformes > Thinocoridae > Thinocorus > Thinocorus orbignyianus. The sequence continues at coordinate 898,275 of VXBW01008242.1, forward strand.
CCTTTGGTAAAATAACACTGTTCTATCACGGTCTTAACGAATTCTGTGCTTTGGGCAAAAGAATTTATGCATTCATATGGATATGGACTTACATAGTACATGGGTGAATTTGGATAGCTAAGAGTAATATTCAGCTATTTGCTGGCATATCTTTATGAAACTGAGAGATTTTAGACACTGGCACTTCTAGGAGGAATTTCAATTCAAGTGTATGTTCACAACATTGCCCTGCTGTTTTAATATTATTTTATATATTTCTAATAATGCCTTGCTTATGGAAAGGTCATGAGCACAGCTATTTTCTCTGACTTAAAAGTTTCAGGGACTTAGAAATGTGCCTCTTTATAGCCTGTTAGGTACCTGGGCAGAGTGTGCTAAAGAAGGACCCCAGAGTTTCCACTTTCCCTGTGACCAGCTGATAATTAACTTCTTTTTGGTAATCTGAAGGAGTGAGCATGCTCTCAGACAGAACTCTTGCCTGATACTTTCCTGAAAGACACACAAAAAAAGTAATTTTGAAAGCATCTCAAACTGAGTAAAAATGTTCTATGTCATAATAAAAATACTACACAGCTAAATGAATACAACACACACAAAAATGGCAGAGAGGAGTCTTTCCCCTCTCTTATACGCGTATGCACCAGACAACTGTAAGACAGATTCACAATTTTTAATTCTTTGTGTTTCTTTCCTCTTTTAGGAAATATTTGTTGATGCAGTATATAAAAAGAGCACATAAATAATTCTCAATTATCCTACACTCATAATGAACCTTTGAATAGCTATTCAAACAACTTATATAATTATCAGCATAGCCCTCAATAGGTTGTGGAAGTGAATGAGGCTGAAAGACTGCCTTTTAGAAGCTAAGAAAATGTTGGGTCCTCTGCTCACAGTAGCATCCCAGTTACAAAGAACAGAAGCTGTAGCTAACCATGATTTGTTTATAGCAGCATTGGCTGGGATGCCTTGGTGAGAAAACAGGTAACACAGGCAGAACATGATTTGCTGGAAACTGAGCTGTGCAGCATCAACTAGGGCTCTCCAAAACTTGTTGATAAAAATTCTGCTTTCTAAGGCAGCTTATGAAAACTCCAACCAAACTCCTCAAAGCATTAAAGTACTCTGTTCTGCCTGGAGATACACCCTTGGGATCTTACCTGTTATCACAATGCAGGAATCAATGGCTCGGTTTCTGCTGGCGCATATGATCACCACGTAGTTTGTCTTTATTAATTTTCCTTCAATGAGTAGCTTAAACATTTCTGAAAGCCCTTCAGCCAGAGAGTAGCTGCACTCGATGATATGGACGCTGTCATTACAGGAGCTGGCTGCCAGCCCCGCCAGCCAGGGGAGCTGGGCTGAAGTCACTGGTGCGATCTGGCTGGGCACTTGAGGAAAGGCCTGTGGGACAGCCTGCTGGTACTGACGGATTTCAGACAGGTGTGATTCCCGCCATGAACGCATGAATATTTGTTCTAAATCCTCAATCAAAGGGACCTGGTCTGAGGCTAAAACAAGTTAAGAGGAAACTATTACAAAAAAACTAAACAAAACTGTTGAATAAAAAATGAATTCTTTTTCAAAATACGTACTTTCTACAGATGATCATGTTTCAGATATATGCAGTCATGACTCTATTGCCTTTAGCAGATGTGACCCAAAGCTGGCAACCTAGAAAGTCAAAATGTTACTCAAGTAAAGCTGCCCTAATTGGAACCTGAATATCAGTAACCAGAAATACTTAAGAAGTTGAGTGCTGCCTGTCTCAGCATAACACTACTTCTAAACCACAGACAGTGAACTACTGCTCTTTTGCTCTTTTTATTTTCAGTTCCAAGCTTCCAGATTATGGAACGTGGGTGAGAAGCTCAACATGAGCTGGCAACCTAGAAAGTCAACCGTATCTTGGGATGTATCGAAAGGAGTGTGACCAGCAGGTTACAGGAGGTGATTTTCCCCCTCTACTCTGCACTTGTGAGACCCCACCTGGAGTACTGTATCCAGTTCTGGAGTCTTCAACAGAGAAAGGACATGAAACTGTTGGAACGCGTCCAGCAGAAAGCCACGAAGATGATCAGAGGGACAGAGCACCTCTCCTATGAAGACAGGCTGAGAGAGATGGCGCTGCTCAGCGTGGAGAAGAGAAGGCTCCGGGAAGACCTTAGAGCGGACTTGCAGTATCTGAAGGGAGCTACAGGAGAGCTGGAGAGGGACTCTGTCAGGAAGTCTAGTGATAGGACAAGGGGTAACGGTTTTAAATTGGAGGAGGGGAGATTTAGATTGAATATTAGGAAGAAATTCTTTGTTGTGAGGGTGGTGAGGCACTGGAGCAGGTTGCCCAAAGAATTTGTGGATGCCCCATCCCTGGAAGTGTTCAAGGCCAGGCTGGATGGGGCTTTGAGCAACCTGCTCTAGTGGGAGGTGTCATTGCCCCTGGCAGGTGGCTTGGAACTCGATGATCTTTAAGGTCCTTTCCAACTCTAACCATTCTACGATTATAGAAAATGAACTTTGTACTTATGTATTTATGTGTCTATGATTATATTTCAATCTGTTTGGTCTTGAAGAACTAATTATTTAGTTGTGCGTCCTTACCACCAAACATATGAAATTGTTTAATATCACATATCTTAACTGACATTTAATATTGTCCTGCCCTAACACTCCCTTTCTCCTTTGCTAGCATGTAACATATTCATCTCAGTCTATCCAGATGTAAAATAACCTTACCTAGTTGAACAAGGTAGTAGACAGTCAGTAACAGCTGCATTTCCTCTGAAATAGGCTGGATGGTGGAGGCACCATACTGTTCATAGGCTCTAGATAAAGACTGTGAATTTCTGTAACAGGTGTACAACAAAGGACTCACTATCACATCATTAATGTTCCCACAAAGATATGGGAAGTTTCCATGACCTAAAAAACAAACAATGTTTGTACCCATCACATTAATTTCATTATCTCCCATTTAGGCATTAAACAATTTTAATAGTAAAGCTTCTAAAATCGACAATGTTAGCAGTGTTAGTGGTAGGATGTATCTTACAAAAAAAGATTTAAGGTCTTGTTGGGGGAGTTGGGGTTTTTACCTTTAAAAATAACTGGCTTTGCTTTACAGATTTTCAGCAAGTTGTCAGGAACTGAGACTGGTTCTCCTGAGCCCACCATCGGAGATGAGGCTGGCCCCACCAAAGCAGAATGTGGTAAAGATGACAAGCTTCCTCCATCTAAGATTTTAGACATACCATTTAGTCAAAAAGAAACATTATACAACATCATCTCACACCCATATGTGGTATCAGCATTGAACGCTTTTTATGATAGCTTCCTCCTCCAAATG
>VXBW01008243.1:0-81916 GCA_013400375.1 Thinocorus orbignyianus
TGTTGCCCTTCTCTGGACCCGCCTCAGGACCTCTATGTCTTTTTTTTTGTGGTAAGGAGCTCAAAACTGGACACAGCACTTGAGATGGGGCCTCACCACTGCCAAGCAGAGGGAGGCAATCACCTCCTGAGTCCTACTCACCACTCTGTTCCTGATACAGGACAGGATGCTGGTGGCCTTCTTGGCCACCTGGGCACATTGCTGGCTCATGTTCANAGTTTTTAACCCAGCGGAGAGTATGCTCATCCAAGCCACAGGCAGCCAGATTCTCCAGGAGGATACTGTGGGAGACTGCATCAAAGGCCTTACTAAAGTCCAGGTAAACAACATCCACAGCCTCTCCCTCATCCACCAAGTGGGTCACTTTGTCATAGAAGGAGATCAGGCTTGTTAAGCAGGACCTGCCTCTCATGAACCCATGCTGGCTGGGCCTGATCAACTGGATGTCCTCAATACATTGTATAATGGCACTCAGAATGATCTGTTTGATGACCTTCCTAGGCACCAAGGTCAGACTGACAGGCCTACAGTTCCCCAGATCATCCTTCTGACCTTTCAAAAGAAGTCAAAATTTCAAGTAGTTGCTGACTGGAACACTGAGGCTGCATTTGAGCCACTGCTTCTGAAGCAGGGATGAAATGTACCATCTCACCAGGGTGTGTTTGCCCTAGGTAATGCCAGGCAAACTCTCTCTGAGAGAGACAATAGAAATAGATGAAAGTCATGGTGGGCATTAGTCAAGAAACTTAAAAACAAGGACTGACCAGAGAATCAGAAATATCAGAAATTCAAGCTGAGAGCATGCTAGCTTCCCTCACTGGAGTGAATCACAGGAAGATCATTCACCTTCAATAGGCTTCTCCGACACTGTCTGGTGTCAGAAAAATTGTAACTTTGTAATTTGCATTTAAGAAAATTTGTAAAAAATTACAGATTGCTTTACCAACATTTTTAACAATCATTTAGTATGTCTTCTCAAAGCAAACTAATAGTAAACTTGGCTTGTTATTTCTTCATGACCCTGATGTTTAACTCATGTTTTGGTTTCAGGTTTCTCCAACGTACTATGTGATTTTTACCACCAGTTTGGAGGTTTGTTCTATGTTGACTTTGCCTCCCATTGAGTTATTTTTTTTGCCTGCCATATTTAATCCACTGATTAGTAGTTTTAACATTTTAAATCACACAGGATACCTAAATACCACATAGGAAATGAAAGTTTTAAAAGTAGTTTTGGGCTTTATAAACATAAGTGTGGGAGGCAAATTTAATGGAAACTTAGCTAAGAGACTGAAAGAATCCCTGATGCCAGCAGAATTCCTTCTTTCAGTGTAATATTTCAATAAAAAAGACATGCCAAACTCTGATGCAGAGAGGAGAGTTGAGAGTTCAAGAGCTCTATAAAATTTTATTTTGAGTTTTGTTCTTCCTTTAAGGCCTAATTCCTTCTCAACAATCAAAAATATTGCAATAATTCCTTTGAATATGTACCACCCGCTGGGGTTTTGTCTAACTCATGTTTTCCCTGCAAATTAGGGCTTAGACACTGTGGAGACGAAGCTCTTAAGCTGCAGGTAAAAAGCGTGAAAGTAATGCCTTACATAAGACCATTTGCTGCTTGGCATTACAGAAGGGATACCTTGGATTAAACAGAATTTTTCTCCAGTGTATGTGTTTTTCGCTTGGCATTCACATGGAGCCAAGTCGGTGAGCGGAGGAGCAGTGGTCACCAAAATGTCTTAAGGTCTGTGAGCAAGATGGGCATTATTGATCTTTCTAGAATCTTTTTTCCAATTTTTTGTGGGAGAGGAAATTCTTTTGTCCTTACCCTTGATAGATGTGGCTTGGTACTGTGATGACAGAAAGGCTAGCCCCCGTCCAGGCATCAAGGACCACTCAGTGAAAGAAGGAAGTTTAGAAATCAGAGTAGTAAAGATGGAGTCTCAAGATGAGAGCAAAGCCTGGGGAAAGTGGTAGAGGCCCCCACAGAGAAAGCAGCTTGAAAACTGTGGATTGAAATGAGGAAGAGAAACTCCCTCTCCCAAAGAGATCTTTTGGACAGTTTCCTTATTGCAATTACTTCCTAAACACAAATGAACAAACGCTTGCCAAAACAAGATATAGAGCAATAGTCCCTCCAACTTGATACGCTGTTTCTGAAGCCAAGTTAAATCTGAGTCTTCTGGTGAGCACCACAACTGATGGCATTGTGTGAAACTCTCTCAAGGAAAATTCTGCTAAATCCCAGGCATTTAGTGGCTGGGTTATAGCCCAGAAGGATCCCATCCTCATCTTCTATAAGCAGATTTATATCTCCAGAAGGCCTAAGTTTGTCCTCCCCTAGTCCATATAAGCAAATATAACCAAATGATCTTATCTTTATAGTTCAAGAGCAAGTTTTTGAATCCCAGAAAGTATTTTTTCCTCAGAATCTGACTTTCAGAGATCAGTTACACATTCTTCAGGAGAATATCTAACCAGTTCTATACGTTATGCATGTCTTTACATTTGATTTTAATTTACCACTTTCCATCTACTTCATCATGAGAAAGGAATACCTATGTGTTTCTATCTGTCCTTCACATTCTCTCATCTCCCTGGCTAAATCTTCCATCAAAACCAAGTAGTTTTAATTTTCTTCCCACTCAAAACTGTACCAAATCCTCTTAAATAAGCATTTATCCCTTTCTATTTCTACAATTTCCTTTTCTTTCACTGGCAAAGGACCAGAGGTGATGTCAGCACTGCTACGAGTGCAGCTGTTGGCAGCACAGGACACACTGCATGCTAATCACATGAATATTTAACCAGCTTCTTGGAGGGATTTTGAAGCTACTCACAGCAATACTCAAGCAGCTAGTCTAAAGCTAGCTTAGTTTTCTCCACAACATGCTGCCATGTCCTCTTATAATACTCACAATGATGTTACTCATTTTCTTTTTCTTACTAGAAACTTCCGTCTTATTTATTTAACTTATTATAGCTGTGACAGCACAAATAGCCGGCATTGATATCAAAGCATTCATAAGAATGTATAAGTAGCTACAGTTAATTAGTGTTGAAGATGCATGGCAATTCTAAGTCGTACTTCCCAATGTGCCTGACCAATGACTTACACAAATTAAGTTTTCTTCATGAACTGGGTTGCCCAGCTGCCAGAACCCTTGAAATAACTGTCAAAAACATCTAAGTGTCTTTGTTCATCAAAATAATTGTAGATAGATATTCAATACATCAGATATTTCAAAGTAATATTGATCCCATACTTTGTTCATGTGATAAATTTTACATTAGTAAGATTATTCCTGTATCTTCCATTAAGAAGGACCTTCTTCATGCAATACATGTAAAAGAACTCAATGAAATCAAGGTATAGCATGTGTTACAGAGCTTTGAGTCTTCCAGTTAGTACTCCTTCATGGTAGAAGAATGATCATTTTGTTCTAACTTTTTTATATTCTTTCAATTGTCTAATCTAGTTTCAAAACTTCATAGTTGTTTGAAAGTAAAAATCAAAGGTTGTAGTTTATCATAGAATCATAGAATGGTTAGAGTTGGAAGGGACCTTAAAGATCATTGAGTTCCAACCCCCCTGCCATGGGGAGGGACATCTCCCACTAGAGCAGGTTGCTCAAAGCCCCATCCAGCCTGGCCTTGAACACTTCCAGGGATGGGACTTCCACAACTTCTTTGGGCAACCTGTTCCAGTGTCTGTTTGTTGTTATATGTGTACAAAACCCCAACATTGACAATGCATTGATATTGAAGGTGAAATGTGATAAATTGTCTGTCTAATACATGGAAACATGCTTTGATGTTTGGCTGAAAGTGAAATGTTGGGCTCCATTCATACATACCTTTGTATCCCAGAATGGCTACTGTGATTGTTAACAGGGCACATAAGATATATAATAAGATGATGGAAAACTTCAGGGCCCAGTTATTTTTACATTTGGTACATTGAGTCCCCTCCTGAATACCTGCAAAAGAAGATTTTAAGAATTTTAAAACAATGGCAAAGAACACATTGCCGGTTTTATCTCCCCAATTTCCTCTCCTCCATTTTCTAGAGAACAAATTATTTATGTAAGAGATACCTGGGTGCCTATCTGCCTGTTCTGCCTGGACAGCTTCCACAGTGGTCAAAACATCACCTTAGTGATACAACCACTTTGGGATTTTAGCATGTAGAAGAGAAGTGGGTTCTGCTTCACTGGAAAACCTGTGGCTTTCCTGAGAGAGAGAACTATTTTCTGATTGCACTACCAAGACTACAGTGAGCTTTGGAAGTCAAATATTTCTCAGGCATAAATCTTAGCATTCAGACTCCCTACAGGGGCAACAGGAGATAGTAAATGCTCTGGCAAAAGTACAATATAGAAATAAAATAACATTGTGAAACATTGTAGGAGTACCAGTCCTGCTTCGTAACCATTACCACAAATGGTTACCATGTGAACACTTTCTTTCCATAATAAGAGAGATTTATTTCTTCTTTTCTGGGGGTTGGAGAATACTATATCCACAGAAAAGAGTGGGTACTATACCAGTAAAGCTAGCGGTACGTCTATACCAACATGCTGGTGAGTTTCCCCTTGTGGACAAGTTTAATGAAAGGGGCCTCAAGTCAATGAGAGAAAGCAGGCCTTTACTATTTTATATTTGAACTTTTTGCAAAATAGTTTGGTATCTTTGAGTCTATTAGGAAAGCAATATTCATCTTTTCTCCATGTTCTTCACGGGAACAGCTCAAGAGTGTTGATTAAGTTACCAAGAAATTAATCAGAAACACAAACAGGGAAAAACATGAAATCAGGATGACTGTGCTGGAATGAATGGGTGGGATTTATCCCTCCTTGCCATGTGTGTTAAGCAGGCCAGGATTAATGTAGCTTTCTGTGTCTGCTAGAAAATGCATTTCTTTGATATTTTACTCTATTTGTGTACTATTAGGGGAGTCCCACAGGAAAGCTTTAAGCTCTAATAAATTCTATGTACCAGATTACTTAGCTAATCAAAACTTGCTCCGTAGCTTTTTATGAGTAACTTATATTCCCCCTGAGGCCTAACCCACAGCTGATTTTACTTTTCCCAACCCATGACCTTCTGCAGAGGTTTTTTTTTTATTTTTCATTTTTTAAGAGAAAAGCACAGGCCACTTCCAATTGGTTCATGGGGGATGGGCGACCAACACATCAAGTTAAGTCAACTGCATTTCTCTCTCAAAGCACTGCATTTTCCAGTGACTTTCTTAAGCCCAGGGTACTTGCAGGGGGGATTACCATACTGGAGCAACTCAGGAGGAGGATTTATACAAAGTTTATTCAACAAGGCATTTTCCTCAATTCCCTCTGCACATATAGTAGCCGTAACTAAGGCAGAAATGCATCTCTTATAGGTCAGCCCACTTTCCACATTATGTCATCTCACATTTTCTCTAACTTTTCAGCTATGACATCATGTTCTGCTGCCATGTAATAAAAGTGATGTCATAGACTTGGGTCTGTCGGGCTTCAGGCATAATATCAGCTGGGAACCACTGGTTCTCTTCTTCTAGAACAGGAACATTAGGAGAAAATAAGACTTGTAAGCATAAACCCAAGAACAGAAACTCGAGAGGGAAGAGGCTTCTCTCCTGCCTGTGCAGATGGAAAAGGAGGGAGCTGGCAGAAAGATGAGCAGTTGCTCAGCCTGTTTATTGGTGACTTGGATTTGGAAGGCTAATAACTCCTGCACCACAATTCAATAGCTACATTTGCTTATGGATCCTGATGTGTGAGCTGGTTTTCTTTGGTTGACAGTTTCAAGGAGTCTAGTCCTAGAGGGGAAGCTCTGCTTTCTGAGAAAGCTGGAAAGTGCAGTTTTTTAAGGGTTTGCAGTGGGTAGTCAGAGACTGAAATTATTTCGCAGTGAGGACTCATGGTGTCTGAAGCACCATTTTGATGCTGTTGGCTAGTACTAACGGGCTTCTTAAGCCTCTCTGTGCTCAATACAAGGTTCCTCCGCCCAAGGTTTTAAAATTCAAATTTCAGTCCTGTAAGTCTTTGAACATTCCACATATCAAAAACCACGCAAAACTTGGGGTACAAAGCACATCACATTCACCTTTTAAATACATGGATAACATAAAGCTTGATCCTCTCTATTTGAACATTAATGGAAGCAGGGACAGATCTGTAAGTGGGAAGACTGATAGACTGCAGAGGTACAAAGCACAGAGAAAGGCAGAAACTAAAACAAAACCTTTGACAGCAACTGCACATAGAAAAGTTTCACTTGATTACAGTCTCATATTAAGATTACTCATTTTATGACATGACCTGTTTTCTGTCACTGTACTCCATCTTCCTGTGTAGTCTAATGAGCTGAAACTTTGCTGATGTCACTGGATGTACTGCAGTTCAGCATCTAGCATCATGTATGTTCCAGGGCTTCATAAAGATCTTGTTTCACTTGCCTCAGTCCTCTTTATCACTGGTTCAATAAAGCAGCACTTTGGCTTTTCGGAACTTTTCCTTTCTGCGTATTTCAAACTGACATCAGAACAGCACCCCAACAAAAACCAGACCTTTCCATCCGTTAACAGTCTGGTGCTGTTGGTATCAATAACATAAACACAGCATACTAAAGCGATCATACAGGCAGGAGAGATTCCATTAACTATGCTGGGCTGGAACTGTGTATTGCATTGCCTGCTGGCGCTTTCTGTCTGTCAGCTTAAAATTGCATCTGACTGCCATCGAAACACTGCTATCCTCATCCAACATGCCCCAGGTCCAGGGCTGGAGTCAAAACCCTGGGAGCTCTAACAGGCTCCTTTGTTTTCCTTTGCCTAGAGATGGACACAGTAAAGTCTTTCAGAGCTATTAAATTTAGTCTTTATTGCAAATACAACTGACTTTCTAGTTTACTAAATATATAAAAAATATTAAAGATTACTAAAGAGGTACCTTGAAGAAAAGATTTGGAAGACTCATTCTTATGTCCTTCTGTGCAGTTAAATAAGCCAAGCTATGAGTAAGGTAAAAGCCAGGGATGCAACCCTCTCTGTATAGGGATGAATTACATTGTAATCAGGGCTCCACAAACTCCCTGAGTGCAGAACCTGGTTTCAGCTTGCCCTTTTGCTTTCCCCCGCTACCCAGTGTAAGGACCAAGCCCAAATAAGATTTTTCTGATACAGGAAACACATTTAGTCTGTGCGGAGAGGACACTTATTTTTATTGAAGGGTTGCTCTGAAAAGACATGATAGCCAAAACATTAAGCAACAACAGATGGGAGAAGATTTCAAATGCTTGTTGTGATTACACAAAACCCAGCAGGTTGGTATAAAATTATACAGGTTTATCACAAAAACTGAGAGTCAAGGCTTGAAGAAGCCCATGCTTTAATTTGACAAAACTTCCCAATTTTACCCACTTGACTGCTTGCTTCCATGGCTTACACAAGGAGTGTAACCTCTCATCTAGAAAGCTGGAGAGTAAATGTATAGGGAAAGACCCTTACACATTGATGCCAGTGACAGAACACGTAAAAAATGCAAAAGGTGGTTCTCAGCTAAAGTCAGCTCTTCTCCATTTGTTATTGCTGCTCCCAGAGCAGCACACTTTTCTCTGTGTCCTGTACATGTGTTTTCAATGCTGGTCTGCTCCCAGACATGTGTCACTCACTTCCAAACCCAGGGAGCCAGGGTCACTTCCGCATGATGTGCACTTCTCACTGCTGATTTGATCAATGTTTAATAAATATCAGATGGGACACAATGTGCCTCGTTTTGCTGGACACATGCTTTTTTCCATTCCTTTCCCCAACTTATTTTAATAAGAGCTCTGGTTTTTCTATCTCACTGTTGGGAAGACATCTGGCCAAACAGACAGCGACCTAGTACAAAGGGATCCTGCTGGCTCACATGCTTTGGGGACCCCCTTCTCTGCAAACCAAGATGGTAACAAAAAAATATGCAAGTGAGACATCCCCCTGTTACCAGGCTTTGTAGTATTTGTTTTTATAGCATTGCATTCCAGTGACTAAAGACTTTGTTCTCAAGCAGGGGGTATACATCTGCAGATTCCTTTTGGGCTCCAGATAAGCAGAGGTTTTGCTGGAGGAGAAGCTGGCTTTTTCGGTTGTTTTTTGTTGTTGTTGTTGTTCTCTGTTTTTTTAATGGGAGACTAGAGTATCTTTGCTCTTTGACATGAAGTAACCACCTTACAAAATGTCTGAGTACTCAACTCTATTATGCTTCAGGAGCACATCTCTGAACAATCAAATATGATATGCACAAACATTTTTTTTCCCTGACTGATTCTTTCAGAAGTATTTGCCTCTGTGCCCTTTTCTCGGCTTTTGCGGCAGATTCTTAGGTGGCCTCATAATATTTCTGCTAGCAGATCAGTTTTGACAAAGATGCAAGGTTCCCTTCGTAGCCCTGACAAAAAATATACAGATAAGATGATCAAAGAAATGTAGTGCAGGAAACAAAAATACATACATTGGTCAGGAGGGTTTTTCCCCAGTGTGATTCATTAAAAAGAGGTAACATCCCTTGAATTTCGTAAGGAAGACTGCAAGCCTTGTTTGCAGCCTTCAAATGATAAATTTCTCAAAACTGTTTTCAAAACTGATGATCTAATAGTTATATTTAAAGGGGCCTGAGCAAATTACGTACATCTAGTTCCAACCCCTCTGCCATGAGAAAGTATTCCTGCCGATGGCAGAGGGGTTGGAACAAGATGACCTTTAAGGTACCTACCAACCCAAATCATTCCATGATTCAATGTGTAGGTAGGAATCAAATACTGAGAGGTGCTTAACCATGCAGGGTTGTAACATAGTCCCTAGTGGGTACTTTTCTCACTAGCAAAAGTAGATGATACCATGAGGAACTCATTTCTAGGTTTTAAATAATTAAATACCTTAAAAAACCTGCCTATAAATGCTTAAATTCAGGCACCCAAGTGTAAAATGGTAGTTTTTTATTAACATGCATGACTAGCCATTAGGATAGTATGTCTGTCTCTTCGGACAGAGAGGATTTAAAAATAAAGGTATATAAGCATGTACATATATACACATACATATATGTTCAGATATACAGAAAAATGTATGTGTATATATGTTTTTTACAGAGACGCTTTTGTACTGACACAAAACAAGCATATTACATTTGCACACTCATATCAAAAACAGATGCATCTTTGCCAACAATAAATGTTGTATAGCTTTTTGATTACTGGATCCATCCAGCCACAAAATTCAAAGTTGAGATTTTTGCCTTGTTTTCTCTCTTGTGTTACAGGTATTAACCTACCCTTCATGAAAACAATTCCTGTCATCTCCATGAATGAATACGGGTCATACTGTGGAATTATGTCCTCTGCCACCCTCTTCTTCATGCCTTACTCAGTCTCTTGCCATGATTTCCTTTCTGCTTGGCCCTGGGGAGCATGAGTGCTAGCCTTCCTCCCACATCTGCAGCCCTTGCAAGCACTGTCTCTGCAATGGCAACAGTCCTCCTCACCCAGATGGTGCTGTGCTGGCTTGTGGGCAGGTGGATTGCAAACAGCCTGCTTAACTTCATTCTCAGATTTTTACAATGCCATTGGAAAAAACATTTAGCACAAAAATGCGATCATTTGTTCTGGAATTTACTAGTTTTGCTTCTGGTTTTGTAATCAGATAGGGAAAAATGCAAGCTATGCTTGTTTTTAAAAGGTTTCCAGTTATTTACTAGGAAGCAATTAAAGCAGCAAAACTTGAAATCTAAGCGGTGGGTATGTACTCGTCTAACTTGTGCCAGTTTTCCTACACCAGGTGGAAAATCATGAAGTATGGCAGCAAGACAGAGGCTGAAACAGCCACTTTATATTTCAAGTAAACACTGCAAGACACAGAGCCTCTTTCTTCATAAATTAATAAATAAATGGACCAACCCCAAACCACTTCATCCTCAGAGGTTTCTAACAGTGTCCTGCATGACCCAATTGCACTGCTACATAGCTGATGGCTTGCAAAACCTCTGGAGAGGCAAAAACACAAAAGTCTGTTCTGAGAATTTATGCCTCAAAAGAGCTCTGGCCAGGGCCAGTGGTGCCTGTTCCTGTGATTTTATCCTGAGTTTTGCACCATGGGACTTCTTTTCCACCCTGGTCCTTTCTTGCATCTATATCATTATGAAAGACTTTTAGCTTGCATTTTAGGAGAACCACATATTCCTAGACTGTTAAAAAACAGAAAAGAGGGGAGGAGTTGTTCCCTAAGGCTGAAGGTCAGAAGACAATAGACAAATTCATCATTTACAGGATTTCTCATAATCCTGCCCCTAAAGAGATGCTGTCACCACTGAGGGGGGCGGTGCTGCAGCTGGGGCCAGCAGGGCTTACTATGTCCCTCACCCCCTGAAGCTGGAGGCAGATGCAGCGTGGGGATCTTTTCCCAAGAGCTCAGGGTATTTCAGTGGAAATGGGTGTTTTTCTTCTCTGGGAAACCTTGGAAAAACCCTTCAGGTTGCAGCCTGAAGCTGGAGAGGCCACGCAAATTCTCCTCCACCACACTGGGTCTGTTGGAGGCAGCGGCTGCTTCCCGTAAATCCAAATCCCACATCTGACATAATAAAGAGCCTCAGAGGGCCAACACTATTATCTCTGGAAAGCTTTCAGCCTAAGAAATACTTTATTCTATGTAATGTACACAAACCCTTTCATTAAAGGAGGGGAGAACCCTCATTTTCAGCCTGACCATCATCTCTTGCTTATTTATATAACCCAGCCAGCATTTTCTCCCTGGCTTTGTTCTTCTTCACAGTAGACCAGAGATTCACAATGAATTGTCAGAAATCCTAATTATACACTTCAACAACCATCACCATTTAATTATATAGTATGACCAAACAATGGCCTACTGTGATTAAACACTAAATATCTTAATTGGAAGGATACAAAAAGCCCAACCACAACAGAGGCTAAGCAAAGACTGCTGAGTATCTGAACTGTATACTCGGCAAATATTACAAGCAGAACTGAAGGACCAGCATGGTAAATTTTAAGAAAAAAAATCATGGATTTGCAATAGTTTAAGGTCCAGCCATAGCAATGTGGTAAGGATATCACATCACCAGAGGGTCCAACATCCCGTAGACTATTAGATTTAAATACGTCTAGAGCTTAACTCAAACCAGAGCAAAAGGCAGCAAGTGCTGGTCCTTTTAAATAACTGTCTGGAACAAGAGAGATGTGTCTGTCCTCAGTTACTGAAAATCAAGCAAGGGGTCTCTCAGTGCACGGCTCTGGAACTAACCCCAAAAAATGTAATTAGGATGTTCAGAAGATGAGAGAAAAACTAGAAAAGTTAAAAGAAAATAAAAATCACATAAGAATTAAAGACCTGGTCAATGATGGGCCAGACAGCCATGATACATCACAGCAAAGAGCCTCTCTCAAACTGTATCTCAACAGTGAGGAATTTAGACTGACTTGCAAGAAGATATATAGTTAGATATATGGGGAGATCAAAGCCACATCTTTGGTTTGAGGAACAGCCTTGTAAGACAACCTGAGGATATTTCACCCAAAGAGTTAATTAAAACTAGAGTGAACAAAGCGTAGGCAAAATCACAGAAGGGATCCATCCTCCAGAATTACGGAGTTTAGCCAGATGGCGAAGTAATACCTTTTCTAAGTCCAGGCCCTCCATTTTTAAATAAACAAGCTTCCAAAGGAAACATAGCTCCAAATTAAGATGGTATATGATGATTAATGTACACGATTTTTAGTCTTAATTGAAATTACATTTGACTGAAAGGTGGAAAAAAGGAAACACATTCAAAGTGTCTATTTCCCCTAACATTCTCTATTTTTACCACTCAGATGTAGGTGTTAGTGACCCTAGTAATGGTGTTACATCAACTTTTAGGTAGAAAAAATAAATAAATCTGTCTTGTGGCTTTTAAGATATATGTATTTAAGAGAGCAACATGGTCTTGTCTGGGCCTGTCAGAGTGGTGGGTGCTGATACTGCTGGCAGTGACACCTGTACTTCACTGGGGACATGGAGAAGTCATCCAGAGCACAGGTGGAAAAGTCATTCTCTTCATGGGAAGCTTTCACCCTTAGTTTTACTAACTTATTCTGGAACTTTTGACATTATGCTTAGGACAATGCTAAAAATATTGGACCACTGGTTTACAGACCAAAGCAAAGCTTGCCCTCACCAAATGAAGACTCTAGTCACATACAACGAGCACCATTTCTGTATTCATAGAATCATGGAATGGTTAGAGTTGGAAGGGACCATAAAGATCATCGAGTTCCAACCCCCCTGCCATGGGCAGGGACACCTCCCACTATAGCAGGTTGCTCAAAGCCCCATCCAGCCTGGCCTTGAACACTTCCAGGGATGGGGCAGCCACAGCTTCTCTGGGCAACCTGTTCCAGTGCCTCACCACCCTCACAGTAAAGAATTGTCTAGTATCTAATCTAAATCTCCCCTCTTCCAATTTAAAACCATTACCCCTTGCCCTATTCACCGATGCTGTCACAAATGCTACTCCAGCTATTTACAGAAATTAAACTTTTTTAAGTGCCTGCACAAGTCAAACAGGAATACTTGAGACCATCTTGTTAGATGGATGTTTCTGTGCAGTTATGTACATGCACATGTGCATATGTAGCGCAGTCAAGGCAGGTAATTCGTTTAAAGGCATTACAAAGTCCTACGTGTCTTTGCACAGTGTGATTTTAAACTCTTGTAACTCACAGGAATCTAAATCAATTTTAACTAGGTAGTCAGAAACACAGTGGATGACCTTCTCATTCATTTATCAGGTTTTTTTCTCTCCTCCAGTTGAACAAAGTGCAGTTGAAAAAAATAAGATTTCAACCATATTTGATGGCATAAAAGCTGTATTTCTCTTTTTCCATTAAGGGAAAGTCGCTTTTGATGATGTTTTCAGCAGGAAAAAATAATTGCCTGCAGGCTATGAACAAGTATGCCCAACCTTTTACACAAAAGCAAAAGTTTGAGAAAGTTACAAAGATTGTGATTTCTTAGCATTAAAATGCAGATGTATTAGCATCTACTGGCTTTGTTATGTGTTCC
Source organism: Thinocorus orbignyianus (assembly GCA_013400375.1). NCBI lineage: Eukaryota > Metazoa > Chordata > Aves > Ciconiiformes > Thinocoridae > Thinocorus > Thinocorus orbignyianus. The sequence goes on from VXBW01008243.1 coordinate 13,097, forward strand.
ATCTGGAATGCTGTGATGGCGAGCTGACATTAACAGAACTGAAAAAGTTAATAATGACTTCAAGCCTCAAATTAATACACAGAACTTTATCCAGCCTTCGCTGGACTTAGAGGTAAGGCTTCTGTTGCTTTCCTGAAGAAGCATTCTAATATAAAAATTGCCTCTTTTTCCAACTGGAAAGTATATCTGAGGATGCTATTTGGAATTTAAAAGACTTTTGTCCACGTAAAAGAAGAGGTGAAGGTGTTTCTATTATTGCTGGATACATAACAACAGGCATCTTTGGAACATGATCATCTGAATGGACTTACAACCAAAACTTGAAGGGGGCCACAGTAGGACCTCACAGAAGAGAGTGGGTGCAGAAAGAATAGTTATACTCATTTATTTAATTATGGCTGTGAGTGCAAATTGCCACTTCTGGCTAGCCTTGTCAATGGTGATATCAAGACTGCCTTGCTGAGACACCATTACCAAATAGAGAAGAAAGGCTTCCCACAGGCACTGCATTGAGCGAAGCCCACAGTCACAAATCCACAGGCTGTAAATTCGCTCCTAATCTCCTGAGGCTATATGCTCAACTGCAGGAGAGAAATTATGTCCAGGTATAAACACTGCTCCTCTGGAAATGTGCTGCCTTGCTCCCCTTGGCCAAATTGAGAACACGACATTAAATCACCTCCAAAGGAGAAGGGCTGGCAGGGCTAGGATTTATTTTTCACCTTGCTGCCCTCCTAAAACCACTTTCTAAAGGTAGGGCTTTTTCTTATGAAATATTGCAGGCTCGATGACAGAGGCAATAAATCCTGTTCCCATCCTCCAACGTAACCAACCTTCCCCAACCCACCTCAGCCTTTGCATCCTTTTCCTGAATATTATCTTTTCAAAATAGATGTTTTCCCCTCTGAAGCTAGATTTCTAGTCTGAAAGAAAGGACCGTGACCCAGTGCAGCTACGATCTTTCAGTTTTCTCATTCTGCTCTCCCCTTTTCCTTCTCTCCTGTCTTTTCTGTATCCTGCAGTATCTCCGTCTCCTCAGCTCTCCCCATGCCCTGGCTCATACACACCTCACTCGTGTCCAATTTCCTGGACAAAAAGCAGACTTAGAATGAATTCCTCAGGTATTCAGAACATTTTTCACACAGTCGTGCCAATGTGCAATGGCTGTACAATGTAAGATGCAAACAGCCACAATAAATGAATTTCTGTGATTTTTTCCTGCGTACTATTCACCTGCACGCAGACAGGATTTTTTTATTCCATAAATTACAAAAAGAAGTTTCTTCCACAGAGGTGAAAGTGTGGTTGATGAATGCGATTCACGTTTTCCCTCCTAATAAAGCAATAAGCAAATTTAAACTGTCTTGACAAATAATGGAAACTGCTGAATTAAATCTGCTTGCTACAGGTGAGGAAAAATAATGCAGAAGGGCATCCAAAACCCTGTAGTTGCAGACAATACATGCAACTAGCCAGGAGTACAAGCACACAACCTACTTACATAGCACCTACCCACTGCCTTCCTAATGTCAATGCAGTCACAGTGTTAAGTAGGTGAAAACTCTAGTACAATTATGGAAATACCCAAGTTGACAAATCCACTAAAAGCATTAATCTACTAAATCTTTAGGGTGTACCTATGCCTTGTAACAACCTGACATTTTTTTATATAATGGGAAATGTATTAGACCACCCCTTAGCAAAGCATTAAACATGTTGCTACAGTTACAATAATAATATTGTTAGTAGTATCTGCAATTATAATAATAATCTTCTTGAAACATATACCCCGTGCTGATTTTGCTAAGGAGACTATCTATAATCCTTTGCTTGGTAGCTTATGAAATACTGGAAAACTAAGTATTTGCAAAATATTTTTTAATGGAGCCAGGGAGTTTTAGGGTCTCTGGCTCCAGAGCAGGATGGCTGCCATGAGGCCAGGGGCTCCTCTCATTCCACATCTGCAGATGGAGGACTCAAGATTTACCAGGCCTTTTGGGTTCATTGTTACAAGTCTTATTGGGAGAACCAAATGCTTTTCTTATCCAGGAGACTAAATAAAAAAAAATAGAAGTTTTCACTATAAACTATGAAAAGAAAATCCCATGTACTAAACTACCTTTTAATTAAGCAGGCATAACTACAAGTGAGATTTTGACAATTTTATTTTAGACTAGAAGCTGTAAGAGGGATCTATGTTTTTTGTCTTTAATTTATGTGTAAATACACTATTAAAAGTTCATGAGAAAGGTAGAAAGGTAGAAAGGTATGAGAACCTACACCAAATCTTGCCTTGTGTTTCAGTGAAAGCAATTCCAAGGTAACTGAATATAATGTTTACTTCTTTGGAGGACAACAGTTCAGGAAAGAAGGAAAATTTGTAAGCGTTATTATTTTGAAAAATTATTTTTCCTGAAGGCAATGCCAAAGACTTTCAGACTGCAGACCTAAATATCTGTCTTACGACTTTGCAATTGGCTTCCAATGTTCTTTTAGACTTGTAAATGTATATCTGCAGCTTTCTGAAGAGGTGTTTAAGTCCTCAAGTAATATTTGCAATAATCAAGTTTCCCTATTTTGGTATAACATATCTCTGAAAACACCAGAAAAATGGTCATTTTTGTACTTACTGTAAAAGGTGGTAAATGCTTAGGAAGTTAACAGAATTGCACACACTTGTGTCAAGCCTGAATTTGTTTTTAAATTCTTATTTTTTGCCAAATACCAAGATCTATTGGCCCTTGAAAGGGAAAAAAAGAAAGACTGAAGCAAATCTGGGGTCAATATTTAACTTCCAAGGTCAATACATCTTGCTTTTTCACTCTCAAAGAAGCCAATACCTCCTGTTATTTATGCCATACTCTGTAGCTGCTCTTTTGAACTCCAACAGAGGAAAGCATCACACCCTTGACCCAGTGTCTTTCAACCAAAGTGTAGAGCGACTATAATTTATTTGCTCAATGCAAGTGTCAAATGTATTCGGCACTAAACTGCACTAAACACTCTTGTTACTTATCACTGTTTCAGTTATACAAGCGTAACCTCTCTGGCTTCCACACTGTTATGTGCAATTTATATCAGTGTAGCTCTATCACTCAACCAGGGAGCTGGAAAATGTCTTTTAATCCACATTAAGGTAAAAGCATAGAACAGAAGAGTAGGTGAAGCAGCCAAAGTGGCGGCTCGGTGGAAACTTTGGATTAAAATATTTAACACTTAGACTATAACCCATTTAAGGAAAATCCAATAAACTTCAAAATAACTCTTCCTTGTGTCTTCAGAGTCCACAAGCACTGACTTCCCTGTACTGTTCTGAGAATTATAAATAATAGGCTTAAAAGTAATTTTATGTATTAAGAGTGCGAATATTTTCTAAAAATGTCTATTTCTCAGCAGTATTATTTGACTTAGAACATTTATTTCTTGGCTGGTTCCTTGTACACCAAATTTCAGCCCAGGATGAATTTTTCCATGGCTGAACTATACACTCCTGAAAAGCAGAGCTGGAAATGTTGAAACCCATAAACTATAGTTAAAGGCACACACCACAAACAGGACCATGAAAAGCAGAGCTTTCAGTGTGAGCAGAAACCTTTTTTTTTAATGAAAGATGCATTTTGTTTGCTAAGCATTTTTCATACATCATCTCCCAGTACTCTGACTAAATCTCACTCAAGCCTCCACAAGGAAGAAATGTTTGGACATGTAAGATGTAGCCTTTTAATGTAAGAGACTGGTGGGCTTTACTACTTTGCATACTGGAATTTTTTTGTACTTCTGGTCTGATCCACAAGAAAAGCAGTATCCTGTTTGTTTGAAAGATGCATTACTCTATTTAAATAGCTTAGATAAGATTTTAAAGCTGTAAAAGCAAAAACTTTCAAAAATGTTTTTAAGGTGAATGAATGAATTCAGCTCCTTCATACCCTATTACATGGATAGTATTTTTTACTGGGAAGATCAATGTCTCTAAAATTTCAGAAGATGATGTTGTTACTAATGCATCCCTAAAATAGATTAAATGGCTTGATAAATATCCTAGTAGCTCTTTATCAAAAGACAAGGGAGGATATGCCCAGTGAAAGTGTTCTACTCATGCAGAAATTTTACAGGTAGCATGATTTGTTATGCAGGTTCTTCTCTCTTTCACTCCGTGTTTTGTTAAAGACTTTGTTAAAGAAAAGTTAAAAGCACTTACAGAAATTTCCTCTAAGTGTTCTGCCAAGGTGCATGAGAAAACTCAGGTCAAAAATTTGCTGTACATGGACAGAAGCCAGAGGACAGAAGAGCACTTCATTTTTAATCATTATTTCATTAGTTACTAAACTGCTTAACTGCTCCATGACATTTTTTGATGTCTGAAAATGGTATCCAGCTTTGTGGGAGATCCTTCTTTGGCTTCTCTCAGCTATAGACGCAAGCTTTGTAAGGTTTCCAAAGGAACACAAAACTTAATGCATAACTAATATTGAGTACAGGGCAGCCATTCAAGGAAGCTGAATCACAGGATAAGCTGGGACTGGTTACAAAAAGTGAATGTCAATGTAGCTAATGGTATGGTGGGAACAAAAAGCATAAACCCTGTGTGCTGTGCTTGGAGAGAGCAGTGGCTCCAAAAAGGATAACATGAGTGAGAGGACAAGAAAGCTACCAAAGAGTAGATGTTAAGGCAAAAAGGGCAGGTCCAGCTTCCTGCCTTGCTGCAAGCAGCTGGCAGTTGGTGAGGTCCTGGGCATCGCAGCGTTGATGGGTACCCAGCTAGATACAGGGACCTGGAAAGTGCAACCCATTGCTGTGGCTCTCCAGCCTTCTCACGCTGGAGACAGCACCAGGAACCTGGACAACCTTGGACAAGCTCAGCATCTCAGGGCTAGGCTGGTCCTGCAAAAGCCATGAAAAAAGGCTTCCTGGGGCTGGTGACCAAGGGCAGCTTGTGGTGGTGTCAGAAGCTTCAAGGGCCACTGGCTGCAAGGTAGCACATCCAGGAGGTAGCTGCTGTTGAACTAATGATCCTTATGTCCATAGAGGGCAGGCTGCAAGTCTTACCAGGCTTTTGCCCCACTATGAGCCTTACCAGGGGACTGGGGTTTAGACTGAGAGGCTTAAGTTGAACCAAATGCTTTCCTTACTTGGAAGAAAACATTAAAAAAAAAAGGAAAAATAGAATACTTGGCTGTAGATCCTAGGTGTTTTAATGGAGCACTGGCACTAAAGGGCACTTTTATGAAAAGGCCAAATGAGTAACATACACCGCTGGCTAAAAGTTGGAGGTAGAACGATGCCTCTTGGAAATGAAGCAAAAATTCAAGCAGTGGGGGTGATTACAACTGGAACAAATTACCATCACAGGGGATTCCCTGTATTTTAATGTCTTTAGATCAAGCCTGACTCCTCATTTAAAAGATATGCTTTAGCCAAAAACAAAGTTATTGGACTTCGTACAGGAGTAACCGGATATAATTGTATGGCCTATCATACACAAGAGGTCAGAGTAGTTGAGTGTTTTGGCTCTAAACCCTACAAATGGAAATAGGTGTGTCTCTGTGCCGGCCTGCTGCACAGAAAATCTATGTCTTTAGGGGAAATTAATGGTGATGACAAGGCATCTTACTGCCCTGAGGGCGATGTGCCTTTTGGATCCAGCTGAGCTCAGAATTAAGACAGGGAGTGAGCAGATAATGCTCCCAGATGTTTTATGGCACTGGATGGGGACAGCAGATGATAAGGGTCAGCATAGCTCTGTACATTGGAACACCAGAGGTGGTTTTTTTTCTTATAAAGCATGTATTAAATCTGTTCAAGAAACAAAACGGAGTGAATCAAAAGGATTAAAAGCTGAAGGCTAATTAAAAGCTTGTTTCTATTAATACAAGGGAGAAACCACTCAGGGACAGTCCATTATGTTGAATCATGGCCCTGTAATACTGTCAGAAAATGCTAAAGAGCTTTGGTGACTTGTCTTCAGTCCTGTTTGTTAAACACTGCTGCTGAGAAATTGCTCTGTTGCTTTCCATAAGAGTGGTTACTTTCTCCAGTGTGTGACCTGGCCACCCTCAGCCAGGGTCTCCTGTCATTTGGGTATCCATCTGGAGAGACAACAACCAAAGCAATTATATGTCTCTTACCTAGAGGTGAAAGGACACATTTCTCCTCTGGGCAATTCTTTTTTTTATATAAACATACTGAACCAAAGTCCTAAAGAAGGTCTGCATGACCTTTTTCACAGATGCTCACCAAATTCTGGAGGTAAACTCTTTTTGGCCAAGTGCAACTTTTCCCTTGAAACATAGACAAAGCATATGGAAAAGTATGAAGGAAAAGTGATGTCTCAGTCCATTACTACAGATAGGGAAAAGACAGGAAAAGTTAATAGTACCAAACTTTACATATTAGGATGACACAAATCAATGAATGTTTGATGACAATGCTAGTGACTTCTAAAAGGCACTGTATTGAAAGTAAAGATTTAGGACCAAGATGTGAAACAGGAACATCCTCTAGGACACTGGAAAGTGCTAACTTTGACAGGATTGTAGAAGCTATTTAATGAAGTACTTTTAAGACAGAGCTCACTTGTTATTCACAGAAAACTACTACACTCCCTATTCTGAGCATACTTTCTGTTGTATTTGCGCCCCTTACTTATGGCAATAAAATTAAATGCTGCATTTCAGAATTATTTGATTACAGCCAATGAATCACAGAATAGAATTACAGAATGGTTAGAGTTGGAAGGGACCTCAAAGATCATCCCGTTCCAACGCCCCTGCCATGGGCAGGGACACCTCCCACTAGAGCAGGTTGCTCAAAGCCCCATCCAGCCTGGCCTTGAACACTGCCAGGGATGGGGCAGCCACAGCTTCTCTGGGCAACCTGTTCCAGTGCCTCACCACCCTCAAAGAAGTACAACAAATGATGTAATAAATCGAATACTGGAAGATTGCTAGAAGTACCGGATATCTGTGCATGAAGGTTAAAGTATTAAAACCTACTTTCTTGCAAACTATCCTTTATTTGCATCTCTTGGGATGGTTCCCCCAACTTGCAAGAGAACAGAGACAAACGTTTTTTGTCAGCCTTTCATGGCATACCGGGTAATCAACACATCAGTCTTTTACAGCCAAGAAACCAGCCTCCCTGTGAGCTGTAACTTGAATCATTCACCACGTTAGACACAGCCAGGGGCGACTGTGTTCTGCTTCCAGCCATGGCTCCCTCACTGGGAGAAGGGGTAAGGGTGCTTTTAGGAATCTGCAGTGACTCTGTCATCAAAAGGGACTGTCACTGCAGAGAGTATGTGGCCACCTCTGCTTCGGGGTGACACTCTCAAGGGATATTCACACTCATGTTGAGTTTTTCTGCAGCCTGTAGGTATATCACTGTTTTTTTCACCTTTTTCTTCTAGTAGGCAGCAAAATGTGAAGGCTGAACACCCAGTCTGACACCTATTAAGAGATAAAATGCCATTGTAGTACTGAGGGTGCCTCTTAAATTCACAGCGTTTCACTTTAACAAGGATGCTTAATGTGCTGCAAAAAGAAAGACTGAAGCCCTGAGTCTTTTTAGCTCACCTGAACAGTATCTGGCAATCTTACATAGTGAAAAGCATTGCCTTGAATTTTCATTAAGACTCAGTGTTCAAATTCATTGCCAATTCCCATTGGCTCACTCAGTCTTCAAGATAAGTCACAGATTTAATTTATTTTACTTTCTTTCAGTAGCAAGGCCAAATTATCATTGTATCTGCTCCAGTGGAGCCTCATGGAGTTTGTGCCATCACACAGATAAAACTCGGACAAAACTTTGGTGTGCTGATTGCTGTCCATTCCGTGCTTTTCAGCTCTTTTTTTTTAAAAAAAAAACCAAAAACAAAAAAAAACCAGTCTATCCTTCAGTTATGCAGGACAACTACCGAAGACACCAATTCTAAAATTTATATTATTACTTTGCTTGATCAAGAGTTGCTTTGGTGAATGTACATTTATTTAAACAGATTGAATTTGCCTAGCAGCTCATACAGACTGAAACTCAGCTCTAAAATATTATTACCATGAATTAAGATAATTCTCTGTAGTGCAAATTCTCCGCATAAATCAAGCTTGGTATTGATATGGCCGTGCAGATGTGTCAACTCACTCGCACTCGTAGGCCCTCAGAAATCGGCAGAATTTGTCCCTAAATCTGCAATTGTCTAATTACACAATTAATGTATTATGACTTCCAAGTGAACAGATTATTTAATGATGTTTCATGATATAGAGTTTCAGGTTATCTAGCACAAAACATCAGTGCTGGTAAAAATGAGGAGAAAGTGGAAATTAGTGATTTTATCCAGTTCTGCCCTCGCTGCAGTTTTTCAAACCTATCTTCCTCTGCCTGTGACACACTGGTCAGCAAGAGCAAGCATTTCTTCAGTATTGATATACCATTCAGCTCTATGTGGAATATGAAAAATAGATGCTCTCATGCCACAAGAATGTAAAGCACTTCCAGGTTCAGGAAAGTTACTAAATAAACAGCCTACATTTCAAAATTACCTGGCAGCTCCTATTGAAACCAGGACCATTCTTCAAAGAAAGTTTAACATTAAATACATGAGTAGGAGGCTAAGTGAAGTTGTTGGTGGTTCAGCTTTTTTGAAATTTGGTCTATTATTACTATTTAGCAAGTGCCTTCAGAGCCAAGGTCCCTGTTTTGAAGATTTCGGACTAATTCCACTTCCTTATTTTTTTCAGTCAAAAAGTGACTGGAGTTTCTGATTTTGGCCAAGCAGAGTGAAACAAAAGCACTAGAAAAAGAGATGTACACGTTATCAAACACTGAACTAATGAGAAAAATATTCTATGATTCAGCAACCACAGAAAGCAGAAGAAATTATTTTTTTCTATAATGTTGACATTTTTCCAACAGAAAATTCTTTAGTCACAAAAATTTTGCCTCAGATTTAGATTTTTAGCATAACCCAATTTTCAGCCCTAAAATATTCCATGTTCAACAGATCTACATTTTTTTGAGAAATTTTTACTATATTTTCCTATAGTTACACCTTTTCCTTTTAAATACAGACTGCCAGTCATGCTGTCCACCTTAAATAGCACAAGAACAAAAACTGACTCCCAGCAGGCAGTCATCTGAAATATCTGGTGCCTGTACTGCTGAGACAGACCAAGAAAGGTCATAATCACAGGTTTTCCATGGAATGTATTGCCTTCCCGAGCAAATTTTTCTTCTGAATCAAATTCTCAGCTCCTACATTAATGCAAGTCAGGATAATGCCAGGGTAGTAACTCTAGATCTAAACTGGTACAAATGAAAACAGAACAGCACCTGAAGAATTTCAGATATTACTTGTTGAAATAAATTGTACAAGCCATGTCCAAAAGCTCTGGATTTGTTGGTTTAAGACACTTTGTGGGATATCCAAAAGGACTTCAAAAAAGGGATCACCAACTCAGAACAAAAATTATGTTTTAAATCAGCTTATATCTTCCCAGGACCAAATCTTTATGCAGTTCTTCCTCATTCCCTGTCAAGGTAGTGCTTCCACTAACACCCTTGGGGACTCTGAAAGCATGCAATATAAAGTCTGGGCTGTGGGAATAATATCATTAAGAGAAATTAATGCAAAGCAGAGTGTCTCTGCAAGGTCACCATGTATGGTTGTAATGCCTCCTGTACCTAAATTATCTTCCTCCTTTATGCATGTTGTATGTGAGAAAAATCTAAAGGCTTACTTAACGCTTTTAGCAAGTGATTTGCATTCAGAACACCTCATAATAAACAGCACATAATTTAGCAAAGTGCGTACTTATGAAGGTGAGAGTTTCAAGAATAATGTGATCCCCCGCTCTCATGCCTCCATCCTGACTCAACTTCCCTCCTACTCCCAGGTCTCTCTTCTAATTTAGCTAGTCAAATTGGTAGATACCAGAGACACAAGAAGCAGGGTAGGATAAATTAGCCTTCCTCACACATCCGTATCTTACCCCTCATAAACATCCTTAGAGCTTTGCAGGTCTCCGACACTTTACTGACAGTACCTATCACACAGCTAATTTCTTCTGAAGGAAAATATATACAGCTATGTATTTTATACCACTTCTGCTGGTATCCTGTCTGCCTGTGCAGGATGGCTCTCGTGCTCAGCAATTCCAGCTCTCCCTGTCATAGATAAAGCCTTGTGCAACATGAGATTAAAGCCCTTCCTGTAGATGTTTTCAACAACATGTTAATTTTCCATATTGTTTCAAAAGAGACCGTGTCAGCGGTTCATTCCTTTCTGATTTATGAATAAAGTTCAGATTTTTAACTCAGGATGAAGCTGTCATTAAATCTTACAGGTTCTTTCTTTAAAAGTTTCTACAATGAGCTTTCCCCACATTCTTTCTGCTAGAATTTTGGACCCTAGGCTGGCCACCTCTTGATTCAATAATTAAAGTCCCCTTGCCACCGAATTCCTTGCATTTCTTTCTGACCTCCTCCAAGCTCCAAGAGGGCTACTACTCTCCTTTCCCCCATCTGACTCCATCGTATTTTCTGCATCTCTCTGCTACATCCCCTCTTCCTCATCTCTGCAACACACACATGGGTCTGCTGGTCACTCCAGAGGTCCGTTCCTAGCCATCCCCCAACTCCCTCCCACTCCTCATGCCTCCTTTCTCACACTCTGTCCTTTCTCGCCCTCCTTTCAATTGTAAAACTTCAGACATGCGTGGCTGGAAGTTGGGTCTCCTCTCCATCTCTTGTGAGCAAAGCAGCACCCAGTCTTTGTGCATGGAGTCCCAGCCCTGCTCCATCACATTCTCCTCCCTCCTAGTCCTCTGCAGAAGTCCCCAGTGCCCTCAAGATTCAGCGGCTGCATTGCACATGCATCTGCCACCTGGCTGCCTTCTGGGTTTCCTCATGCCACATACATCTCTGTCCTTAACTGGTAAGCAATTCTGGGCAGGGACTCTATGAAACATGCTACAGTTTGACTGGTGCCGCCTAAAGTACATTATAAATTACTTGGTGAATATACTATTATAGCTTCTTCACCTGGAGTCTGACAGTGAGGGCTTTTGTAACACTATGGGACAGAATTTGTTAAAAAAGAAACCCTCCTGGTCCCCAAAAGAGCAGGAGACACTGTAATCCACTCATTTCCATGGCAACCTCCACCTCAACAGAGCCTCAGAGGAATATCTGCTTTCCCCAAATCACATCACTTCAGATAAGAAGGCTGCAACAGAAACAGATGTTGGCAGTAGAGACAGTTACCACCATGCTGATAAACTTGTTATCCGAAAGCTCCAGTTGTCAGAAAGGCTTTTGTGCTGACCTAAAGCCCACCTGACTGTTGAAAGAGGACACATCAAAGAGGCACTGAGGCAGAAACAGCACAATGTGAAATGGTGCTGTACTCAGCACCACATCCTTTCAAATGGCAATATAATCTCCAACAAGACACATGAGGATACAGAGAATATGTCTGTACAGCATAAAATAGCTGGTGACTGCGGTGGGTACTTTGCAGGGTTCACCACAGTCTGTGGGTGATGGCTGAATACCCCACCAGAGGACACCAACTTTGGAAAGTTCAAATGAGTCAGACTACAGAGCAACTCAGTTGTGAGCCAATTGACTTCACTCAGACAGTATCGTCTTTTTTTTTTTAGATATTGCCAACTTAATATAAAAAGCAAGAGTCCAACCGTGTAGGAGGGACAGGTGAAGGCAGTGTGGGTAACCACCACAGCCTGACAACAGGAACCCTCTTAACTGAAGAGAGAGTAAATGCAACGGCTGGGTGTACAAGCAAGATAAGAGACGTGGTATAACTGTGTTTGGTGACGCTACTGGAATAGTGTATGCCATTTTTGCATCTGCTCACTGGAAAACTAAAATGCAGCAATGGCTTGGGCAGTACAGATGGAAGGATGATAAAAAACTGCCTTAAAATGAGGGCTAAAGAACCACATTTTACTGAGTTTATCAAAGATGAGGCTAAGCTGACTTAGTCATGTTTTTTTCATAAATGAAACCCTTTCTGATAATACAGGACTTTCTAGTAAACAAAGTCATGATAAGAGCCAATGTAGTGGACAGTGAAGTGAAGTACATTCCCTCATAGACACAAGATGATGATTTTTATCAGAGACTATGATTAACCACAGGAAGCAGTGGAAAAGACATTTAATGGATCCTCTCTGTCACATGAAGTTTTAAAGTTAAGACTGGATGTCTTTTTAAAAGATATGCTTGAGCTCCAGGAAAAAAAAAATATATGGGCAATGTTCAGCAATTATTCTGTCTTGTATTATGCAAAAGGTCAGGTTGCACAATCATAATGGTTCCCTCTAGTTGTAAAGTTATGAGCCTATGCATTTTTAAAGGACTCTATGCTCTTCGAAACAGTTAACTGCACCAAACTGCACGATTATAAAAATGAGTTAGTCTAGATAGAGAGGCTGAAGAGGGTATCTCGCAACAGCTAGTAACCTACAAGCTGCTGTGCTGATAGGAAGTGGGCTCAACTGCAAAAAGTGGACATACAGATGCCTGCGCAAAAAGGCACAGAAGCTGCCTGAGCTCTGCTTTGGGTTGAAGGAGATCAGAAAGGAAAATGTTAATAATATATCATGCCTGTTCCCTTTGTGAATTTGAAGAGCTGTTTATCTGAACTCAGTTTTCCCGTTGCACCAAGTCACCCTGCCTGCGTCTCTCACATGTAGTAACTGCCCTTGAGTTAAGACTCATGGTTGCAAAGGAGTCTCTCACCATCTTTCCTGTAGGTCCTCTTTCAAGTACTGTAAGGCTGGTAAAAGGTCTCCCCAGAGCCTTCTTTTCTCCAGGCTGAACAACCCCAACTCTCTCAGCCTCTCTTCATAGGGGAGGTGCTCCACCACTCAGATTGTCTTCATGGCTCTCCTCTGGACTTGCTCCAAGAGGTCCACATCCTTCTTATGTTGGAGGCTCCAGAGCTGGATGCAGTACTCCATGTGGGGTCTCACCAGAGCACAGGAGAGAGGGAGAACCATTTCCCTCGGTCTGCTGGCCTCTTTTGATGCAGCCCAGGATACCGTTGGCTTTCTGGGCTGTCAGGACACACTGCTGGGCCATGTTGAGCTTTTCATCAATCAATGCCCCCAAGTCCTTCTCCTCAGGGCTACTCTCAATTGATTCTCTAGCCAGTCTGTATTTGTGCTTGGGATTGCCTCAAATGAAGTGCAGGACCTCGCACTTACTTCATGATGTTCACATGGGTCCACCTCTCAAGCCTGTCAAGGTCCCTCTGGATGGTAACTGATAAGCCTCAACATAGTTTGGTGGTGTCTTTTCATTTCTCTCCCTCTGTGACCCCTCAAAAAAGTGCAGGGAGAAACTTCTTCCCTTCCTTCGCTGTGTTAGGAAAAAGGCTTTTTAAAGTATTATCGGTGTATATTGTATAAATACATGTTTACAAAATGCTTTATAAAGTATTAACTGTACTAAAGAGTACTCTTAAACAACATACAGAAAAATTGCTTTTTAAAAAAATCCACCCCTGCAACACTTCCAGCACATTTCAGAGGAGGCATTGTGGGTAAGTCATGTCTGCAGTCACTTTAATTCCTGAAAGGTTCATTCTCTCCTTCAACACCTAAACAGCTTTCACCTCACTTTTCAGTTGGCTGGGAACTATTGTAATTGAGAAAAATATTGACATGTCCTTTGTTTTTTTATATAATTTATTTTACTTCAGTTGTATAGTATTAGCGAAACTCCAAGCTTCCCTGTTGGTAAGAGCCTTTGACTTAGGAGACAGATTTCCTTTGAGACCTCACAAACCCAACATCTTCCAGGACAGCTGTTGTATATATCTTGATACTATGAAACACAGTGCTGAGACCAGGCAGTCTGCTCAGGCTGGTTAGTCTCACCTCCATCCCATCCCGGGGAGGGTAATGGAGCGACTCATTCTAGATGTCATCTCCAAACACGTTGAAGAACAGGAAGTTATTGGAAGTGGTCAACATGGATTTACCAAGAGTAAATAATGCTTGACCAATCTGACAGCATTCTATGATGTTATAATTGGATGGTTGGTTGAGGGCAGAGCAGCAGATGTCATCTACCTTGACTTCAGCAAGGCTTTTGACACTGTCTCCCATAACTTCCATTAGGAAACTGAGGAAGCATGGGCTACATGAGAGGGCAGTGAGGTGGATTCAGAGCTGGCTGTGTGACAGAACTCCGATGGCTGTAACTGATGGTGTAGGGTCAAGCTGGAGGCCTGTAACCAGTGGTGTCTCCCAAGTGTCAATACTCAGTCCAGTCTTGTTCAGCACATTAATCAATGACCTGGATGAGGGGACAGAGTGTATCCTCAGCAGGTTCACTGATGATACCAAACTGGGAGGGCTGACACTCCACAGGACTGTGCCACCATCCAGCATGACCTGGACAGGCTGGAGAGCTGGGCAGGGAAGAACCTGATGAGGTTCAACAAGGGCAAGTGTAGGGTCCTGCACCTGGGGAGGAAGAATGCCAGGCACCAATATAGGTTAGGGGTGGACCTGTTGGAAAGCAATTCTAAGGAGAAGGCTCTGGGGGTCCTGTTAGATACTAAACTCTCCATGAGCCAGCAATGTGCCCTTGTTGCCATAGGGCTGATGGAATCCTTGGCTGCACATGGAAGAGTGTGGCTAGTAGGTCAAGGGAGGTCATTCTCGCCCTCTACTCTGCACCGGTGAGGCCACAACTGGAATACTGCCTCCAGTTCTGGGCTCCCCAGTTCAAGAAAGACAGGGAACTACTGCAGAGAGTCCAGCGTAGGGCAACAAAGATGATTAAAGGATTGGAGCATCTCCCTTATAAGGAAAGGCTGAGAGAGCTGAGACTCTTCAGCCTGGAGAAAAGAAGGCTGAGGGGAGACCTTATTAATGCTCACAAGTACCTAAAAGGTCGAAGGTGGATGGAGCCAGACTCTTTTCAGTGACAGGATGAGGGGCAATGGGCACAAGCTGGAACATAGGAAGTTCCATTCAAATATGAGGAAAAACTTCTTTACGGTGAGGGTGACAGAGCACTGGAACAGGTTGCCCAGGGAGGCTGCAGAGTCTCCTTCTCTGGAGATGTTCAAGACCCACCTGGATGTGGTTCCAAGTAACGTGCTCTAAGCAGTCCTGCTTTAGCAGGGGAGTTGGACTAGATGATCTCTAGAGGTCCCTTTCATCTCTGACAATTCTATGATTCCATGACCATGACCCTGGACTCAGCACCACGGCATTACTGCAGCTGTGCCACTGAGCAGCACTGCTGCACCAGTATGGGCATGTGAGCTCAGAACCTCTGTTTTGTGTCCCACTGCCTGGTGTGATGAAATGCATCCTTCAACACTTAGGCACCATTTAAATAAATAAAAGTTACACATATGCAAGCTTTGAGAAAGCTTTTGGAAACACACTGGCATAATGTAAAATGGATTTTGAATGATACAATATTTTTAATTATGCAGAATTTTGTCTTCAGATTTAAGCTCACAGAAAGTTTTGCCCACAGTATCTCATTAGCCCTCAAAAGAACCAGTTTAAAACAGCATCACCTTCAGCACATACAACCGAGTTCCTCTCCTGAAAAAAAAGAGGAAGCTTTAATGATCTTCAAATATCAGGCTTTCTGAGAGGACCATAAGCCAAAATCTACTTGACTTTCCCCCCCAGCCTCCCTGTCTTGAAAAGCAAACTTCACATCTGCTTGTTATTAGTAGTTATCTCACAGCACGCCTCTGAATCATTTAGAAAACTCAAAGCACATGTTTATCCCTGCTGAGGAACCAGTCATTATGATGCTATTTACAGGCCCTTGGTGACCCAAGCTCACTACATGGTGTAGAAAAGTGCCAAAGATTTTGTCTCAGGGGTACTCACTGCTGCTAGGTTTAATTATTTACCATCAGCTTTTCAGCCATAAGACTGCACTCTCTCCTTTCAAGATGCATTGAGGCATGCCTGTGTGAGGACATGTGGGAAAGCTAAGATAAATCAATTAGACGTACGAAGCATGTTGCATGTGAATTAAAGCAAGTAAACCCCTCATGTGGTTATTCTTTTTCAGGAGAATAAAAAGGCTTTCACTTTCCTGCATAGACAACTTCAAAGCTGCACCATTTTACAACTGTGTCATGAAAAGCAACGAGGGTCCAGGAAGAGATGTTAACAGTCCTAGGCAAATGCCTCCACATCTAAAAATGAAAGATGCTGTGACAGATTAGTAATGTGGAAGGATGATATGTCCTCTGAGACCAAAGCCTCCTTCTCACAAAACACTGTGTACACAAAGTCCTCCAGGGCCTTTCTGCTTAGATGACCAGACGAGTCTTGTATTCCTCCTAGCACAAGGATAAATAACTACATCACTATAGGATGCTCAAAGTAAGCCTACGTTTTCTGGGATGCGATGTTTGATGCAGGACTAAACTTCACTGAAGTGGAAGTTTCACATATTCAGAGCCTCAGATCTGAATCTTTGCTATTCTGTATCAAAAGGCTAAGGATATTCATTTCTCCTTCTGCAAAGAGGGGAAATCTCTTCATATTATTGTTATTAACCTTCTTGAAAAGCTGTGCAGCACTAGACCTACATTTAGATGCTCTCTGCTTTTGTGGGACCCCAGCTGGAGTACTGTGTCCAGCTCTGGAGCCTTCCTCACAGGAAGGACATTGCCCCATTGGAACAGGTCCAGCAGAGGGCCACAAAGATGATCAGAGGGGTGGAGCACCTCTCCTATGAGGACAGGCTGAGGGAGCTGGAGCTGTTCAGCCTGGAAAAGAGAAGGCTCCGGGGAGACCTTATAGGAGTCTTCCCGCATCTGAAGGGAGCTACAGGAGAGCTGGAGAGGGACTCTTTGTCAGGGAGTGTAGTGATAGGACAAGGGGAAATGATTTTAAATTGAAAGAGGGGAGATCTAGATCAGATACTATAAAGAAATTCTTTCCTGTGAGGGTGGTGAGACACTGGAACAGGTTGCCCAGAGAAGCTGTGGCTGCCCCATCCCTGGAAGTGTTTAAGGCCAGGCTGGATGGGGCTTTGAGCAACCTGCTCTAGTGGGAGGTGTCCCTGCCCATGGCAGAGCGGGTGGAACTTGATGATCTTCAAGGTCCCTTCCAACTCTAACCATTTTATGATTCTATGATTAATTTCTCATGATTTTGAGTCAAAACAGACCCTTATGTTTTTTTGTTTTCCAGTGAATACTTTCAGCAGTGATCCACCTATAGCTTTTTTTTTTTTGACCTAAAAGTGTTTCAACAAGTCAAAAAAGTTCTTTCAAAGTCTCTGCAAGACTCCAAGAAACATCATGAATCCCAAGACTGCCTCCTTGTTCTACTAAATAATATTTTGACAAGGTAAGAGCATCAGATGGGAGACTTGCAGCTCTTGCTGTCTTCAGAGAATGTCTCTCTGAGAGGACATACAGAGAAGGGACCTACAAAGCCAGACTCCAAGTCTTACAGTACACATGCAAAAACTCATCTGAAGCTACTTACTGTAGCATATCTGTGTGATGTACCAATTACAGACAAAGACATCTACCATAAATTCTATAGAGAAGTTCTAAGGTGTCTGTCATCTTTTTAATTTAACTAAGTCCCAAAAAGAATTAAAAAAAAAACCCAAGCCAAAATGCTTCAGCAGATTGAAAACAGCTGAATGTCACTGAGATTTCCATTTCTTCATGTGGAGAAGTATCTGTAGCTGACAACTTCAACCACACGTTCAGCACGCCACCTTGTTTCACACCATGGGGGGGATGTTTATATAGCCGCTCACAAGCATTATGTTCTTTAATAACATAATATAAAGAACTGGAAAAGCTTAGAGAGAAAGCACTTGGGTACAGATAGGTCAAAACCAAAGCTCAGTCTAATTTAACTATGCCTCAATTCTCATGTTCCTACTACCAAACTAGTATAGTATTTGACTGCAGTTAATGTTTCTGGCTTTATCTTGAGAAAACCATGGAAACTGGGGGTTGAATTAAAAAAATGCTACAACTGCATCATAACATGACACTGGAAAAAAAAGCCTAGAGGTAATAAGTATCTTCAAAATATCTGTTCTGCTATGTAAATGGATATTCAAATTTTAGCTAACAATCCACAGTGGTTTGACAGAATAGACTTTGAAGCAATTAAATGAGAAATGAAAAATGTGTATGTAATTTATTTTGCACATTCTAGTGCCACTGGTCCAGTTCAGTAAGTGCTAGAGGGCTGCTGCATTACTCAGAGGTGAAAAGTGTATTTCAAGTCTGCCTCCATTAAAGCACCAGAGTACTGTTTTCTTTACTTCCCCAGTTTCTGGCTTGCATAGGGACCTGGACTGGACTGATTGTTTTTGCTGAAGCTCAGCTTGACCTGGGATGAAACTCCAGAGTTGTACATCACTGACATACAGGAGGAAAAGATAGTGATGCACTGGAAGGGATTGTTTCTACTGGTGTTAGACTATCCTTCTCTTTTTACACAAACAGCTCATGATTTTGAAGTGACACCACCCTCCTGGTTATGTCCCCACATTGTATTTGCTTCACTGAAGGCTTTACAACCTTTTCTTGTGCCATAGTTAACCAAAGCTTTCCACTTCTGTTTAATTTTTCTTCAAGATGTAATTAGTGCAATGCACTCAAGCTTGGAGCTACCCCTGAAGATCACTCAGAGGCAACAGCTGCCACACACTGCAGCTTCCCACTTGCTAGGAATTGCTCACCACAGGCAACATGGCACAACAACTCTTTTGACACACTGTACAGATTCCCATTTCTTACATTCAAAGTTGCATTAATGTAGACTAGCTGAGATGTAGGGAGGCTGGCATCTTTGCTCTAGCTTGCTTAGGCTGGGGAACTAAGGGCTTGATCCACAAAAAACTTAGGCAGCATCCCCCTTTTGGGTATAGTGCATTCCCAAGCTTTTTAGAGCTGGACCTCACTGCTTCTTCCCTCTCCTCTATACCTTTCTAATTTTAGCCTTCTTTATTCCAGGATCCTCTTGGTGCTTCCTGCAAAGATATCATCAGCAGGCTCCTCTGGTGTCCCTCTGCCTTCACAGTGTCTTCCTTTTCTGGACCCTGCCACACGAGGATGAAATACAAGCTACTGCCACCTCCACTATGCTCTGCTCTGTGTTGTGCCTCCTTGGACTGATCACAAGCTGGTGATCTGCGTGTAGGGATGCAGGTGTGATTGTATTAAGTTGACACCTTAAAAGGTGGAAGGGCTGTGGCAGGTGATGGTTGTCTGGGATATGTTGTGCTGACACTGGAGAGCCAAAGCTGAGGACAGATTCTCAGGGCTGTATTCCAGCGTCCAGTTCATCTGCTCCTCACAGTAAACACCACAATGGAAAGCCTGGCATAACTAAGCAGGGAGAGGGTCTTTGAGACTGCAAACCAACATCTTTTGCATAAGAATGCAACCATAACTTTGAATTTAGCCCTTGTTTTTATTTTTTTTTTTTTAATTTTAGCCCTTGTTTTGCTAGGGATGCAGCCTGTTTATACTGCCTAGTTGTAGTCATTCCTGTGGCTTTGTTTGTTTGTTTACAGCAGTACTCAGGAGTTTGGGAAAATGTTGCAAAAGATTCAAATAGCAAAAATGGCAACCATTCTTTAACCTAATGTTTACAGTTTATAGGAGGGCTTTAACAAGCATTATAATATTGCAAAAACTCCACAATGTCTTTGCATATTTTGTCAGTATAAATCTGCTATAATTTATGCAGTGCTGAGAAATAGCTATTTCTAGTACAGCTGTGAGCTCTTGTAGTATGCACAAAAGATAAATCACCTATTCAAAAATGAAGGCAACACTAACAAGATATTCGAACAAGTTCACTATTACTTAACTTCTGTCATTGTGAAAAGAAAAAAACCAAAACCCCACACCTGTACAAAAAGTTCTGAGATCAAGGAAAAGAAAAGGAGGTGGCACCACTCTCTTGGTTACGTCCCCACATAGTATTTGCATCACTGAAGGATTCACAGCTGTATTAGTTATTTCCATTCTTCCTCAGAATTGAGTGGCCTTTATGAAGGTGTCCTGAGCTGAGTTTGTATGCTCTATCTCCCACACTTTAGAATACATGTTCCAAAACCGCTCTTCTTTCCCAGGACTTTTCAATCTTACTGACACATTACACAAAAGAGTCTCAAGCTTCTCATAGGGTGGTTGGAGATAGTATGGCTCACCTGAAGAAGCAAAGGTCTGGCATCTTATTTAGCAAGAACAGGTTGGAGAATAGGGGAGTTTGAAGAGTGACAGTTAGGAGCTGCAGTCCAGCAGACTTTTAAAGAGGATACTTTGCTTTTACATTCATTACATCCACAGCCTTCAAATTTTTTCTTGCCTTCCAATACAGTTCTCGTACCATGAGACTGAAACAGTTCTTGCAGGGGAACATCAACAGCCTTCATTCTTTTAACAGCAAAGTGCCCTGACACACCCAAACCACAGGCGCTTTCCAGCTAACCTCCTTGTGGACACATTCAGGTGAAATGCTGTCTCCACACCTGCTCCTCCAGCCTATGCCTAAGTTACCAGATTTATGGAGTGCAGTATAACTTTTTGTTGTGACACTGACCACATTTACTGACCGTGCATGGTGTATTTTCTAGAAGGCACAAATGTTTAATTCAAGGTATCTGTTCTCCATTTCCCGAACCTCTAATTTTTGCTCGGAATTGTCCAGGATTTTGCTTTGCCTCTTTTTGCCCTTTATTTTGTTGAACCTCAGTATGTTGAGATTTGCAACCTCATGTTCCCCCTCAGCATTGAGGATTACTCTGGCTCGTGGTGAAACATCCATCTTACACTTTCGTCCTTCTTTGTTCACATCTGGAGTGAGGCATGATGTCATCAGTGTGGTATGTCATCTGCCTCATCTCCCCTGGTAAAAATGAGGAAATTTGCTTGATGCTCAGCATTCATTCAAGAGTCCTAACACAATACGAAGCTCCTCAGAGTGGCTTACCTGCTCTGGCTGGTCTGATTTACCTGCACCATCACACACCTCTCTGGGAGGATTTTAACAACCATTGCCTTGCTCTCAGAAAACCAAGTAACTCGTCGCATTCACAAATTCTCATTCCTCTCTGCCGCTTTCCTGGCCTTGAATCCCATTTCTGTGCCTTTAAAGGTGAATTATTTTTTTGTTTCCCTTTCATTCCAACAGAAAGATGGCCCCTTTTCTGTTTCAATGGGATCCGAGCCTTCCTGCTGCAGCTGCTCCCTCCTGGCCAGCGGCCGACTCTCATCCACGCTCATTCTTAATGTAGTTTATTTTTCTCTGTCTTACTTGTTTCATTCTTTGCCTTGTCTTCAGGCCGGACCTCTCTTAATCAATCTCAGTCTCAGCCCTTTTCCCTTTCAATTCAGCCTTTTCTGCTCTGCTGAGTTTGGGGGTAAGGGAAACAAGGCTTCCTTGAAGTGATTTACTTACTCTCTTTTTTTCCCATTTCCTTACTCTTTTCTTCCTCTGCCAGGGAGGTCAGGCGAGCTCTGACCCTGGGTAACAGCACAAACTGGAACATTTGTGGTTGCAACAGAAACAATTCTTTAATTAATTAAACAATCCAGAAATTGCAGGACAAAGCCAGCAGAGTGCTCCTGCCCACTGAGACCTGCTGTGCTACATCTCACAGCACCTTCCAGGCTGAAGCTCACTCTCAGGGAATAAAGTGATGACTCTGATAACTGCCTTCCTTGTCAATCTGCAGCAATACAAGTCAGACATATTTATTTATGTATATTTATTTCTATCATATAAGAAAATTTTTTAAAAAGTAACCCTTAAAAATCAAGTTGTGTTGTTGTGAACCCTTACTTTGCTTTATGTGTCTTTTTGAAGAGTCAGAAAGATAGACTGGAAATAACTGAAAGATTCTATAAGAAATGATGAAATCTTTATTGGAAAGAATTAGTGCCTATGTTTGCTCCTATGGATGCAGGTAGGCACGTAACATTGAGCCGCATGGAAAGAGAGTGCAGTTTCCATCCGAAAGGTTTTAACATCATATTGGCCTGAATGGAGTCTAAGAATTTGTCCTGTGCGTAAGAGAAAGACTTTTTCAGCTGCTTAACACATGTTCTTAGATATTGAGCCATGCTCTCTAGGAGTGCTGGGGTCACTCAACCAAGAAAATTATTTAGGGAAAATACAGGACAATGTCAAAACACAATTTTCTTCCACGGTGGAGGGTTATCTCACCAGCTCGTAAGCATCTCAGCTAACTGTTTTAGGTATGACAGTTGGCATAAAATCTAGAGCTGACCATTCTGACAGAAAACCACAGTGACTGGAATTAATGACTAATCCATGTAGAAAGTGTCCTTAATTAGTTATTACATTTCATTAAAGCCCCAAGTTTGCCATGTAGTCTTCAGTAGACTCCTTTTATGAGTAGCCACACTTCACCGTGCCATCTGCAGAAGAAAATGACTGCATCTAACTGAAGTTTCTCTTCATTTAGAGCTGCAGGGGGAACTAATTAAAGGTAACTGAAACCACAACTGCTAAAATAATTATATGGCATCTAAACTATTTTGGAAAGCTCTCATTGTTTCTCAGTGTGAAATATGCAGAATATGATTGGAAAGCTAGCATCACTTTAAACAACATGATTTTGGCAAACAAGGTAGCTAGAACTCTATAGGATACTACTTAACATAGATATGTGTAACACTCATGTATGTTTTCTGTGTATGTACACACAAACACACAAATACCGTATATATGAACATTTTTTAGTACTCCTACTAGCTGCATATAGTCTTCAAGAGAGAGAGGATGTATTTGCCTTATAAAACTGTAATAAAGAGATACCCATATTTTTTGAAAGCAAATAGCTTTATAATCACACATGGAACTAATTGTTTGGAATTAAATACATTAAACATTATTCAACCAGTCTTCAGTTAAGAAAAAAATTTCTTTCAATAATTTTCATGTAACAAAAAGGCTCATGCGTCATATATATGCAAAGAATGGCAGTACTGAAGCCTTGAAAAAGAGTTTCAGATGAGGTTTGTATTATCCCAAACTCAGGGCTCAGTGGGGAGCTCATATTTTACATTTGCACCGGGATGCAGCTGTCAAAAAGAGGTAAAATCAATTGTCAAAAAGCACTAGAAAACAAACCTGATTTTGTCATTTGGATCTTATTCAACATAAATTCTTTAAAATGAAGAAGAGGGAGGATGTTCATTTGAACTCCCTTCTACTTTAACAGTTTCTCTCCAAATGATGTTCATCATCATGGCATTTCAGTTTCTTTTTAAATTGATTAATACAGTCAGGTCTGCAAAAGGCAGGCGCTATCATAGACTGATCCAAAGTTGGATCTGGCTTTAATTCTATAAGCACATTCTTCTCCTTACATCCGATCCAACGTTTGCTATTAATCACACAAAATGTTTTGGGGTAACAGTGTTTCCCCAACAAAGCCACGATAAACTTGTGTGAGAGCGCACGGCACTCCCCTCAGGGTGCATACCCTCCCTAGTCTTTCAAAGCCCATCACCTTGAGTCTTTCCAGAGCAATAGCCCCATATCCGTATCCATTAGTTGACTTGCACTTCAGTCTTCGGAAAAGAAAAGTGTGACTGTCTATAATACAGCTATCACAAAGCTCATCAACAGTCAGCTCAGTTTTGTTGCTAGTCCTGCTCTTCTAAGCCCAGCCACCATGAAAATACCTAAGGAGCATTCAGCTTCACAAAACCAAAGTATTAATGTTTTGTTATTAAAAAAAGTATATAATGAGAACCTTGCTGACATCTTAGTACAAACACTACTTGAAAATAAGAATTAAATCATTTCCATACTTTGGAAACAACATATTGTCCCCTTGGAGATGGAGAAAAGGAGATGAGACCACAAATTGGCATGAAAACAGATGCATTTACCACTTGAAACAATATATGGTTAGCAAACATCTATTGCAAAAAGACCAAAGTACAAATCTCCAACTCAGATAGAATCATAGAATGGTTAGAGTTGGAAGGGACCTAAAAGATCATCGAGTTCCAACTCCCCTGCCCTGGGCAGGGACACCTCCCACTAGACCAGATACTACTTTTGTTTTTATACGTGGATGTGAAAGATGGAAATCTATCAAAGACATAGGCAGAGTCTGAACACTTTTGAAAATAATGACTTTGGAAAAATACTAGACACTAAATGGACTTCAGCAATATACCAAGATATACCAGAGCATTCAACAATTTGTTATGTCTAAACCGAACTCCTGAACGCCCTCCTTCTGAACGTTTGCTCAGGAGCTCCAGTTAGTCAGGGACTGTAATGTCTCTTAAGTGCCCTAAGGAAGGATTCAGACACAGATGTGACGATTTTCACAGTCATTTGTGTCATTAGTTTTTTGTTTTTTGTTTTTTGGTTTTTTTTTAAATAGTTTAATTTGAATTTTCCACATTGCCCTCTTTTATCTCACACATTTTTTCTTGGTACAACCATGGAAAACCAGCCTGGGAGCCAGGATGTTGGCTTGGAATGGACAATGTCCTTCCGTTGGCTTATACTGGAGCTCAGAGCAAGTCATGGGGGCACAGCCTCTTAAAGGCACTATATCATCTGAAGGACTTTGCAGATGTAAACCTTGTGTGACTTTAAAAAGTGCCTTAACAACTAAATACTGCTGAAATCAAAAGTGAAAAACATCACTTTGCAACATTGAAAGCAAGCATAAATTAAAAATGCAAAATTTCTTCATGATCCTCTAGTCAAATAGTCTGTCAAAGCAAAATATATTCTGTACGGTTTCTATTTTTTTCCCCCAAGTTGTTTCTCGTTGCTGTTCTAACAGACCATGTATGAAACCAGCAAGCAAACAGGCCTAAAAGAGGTATATGGAAGCTATAGATATACTGTATGAAGCCTGCTCTCAATTACAGCAGAGCTGGAAGGAGTGCAAATGAAAACCAGACTGACAGTCTGGGTATTTTATGTCTCAATGAGACCTGCAAATCGAGCTAGTTTCAAGAATATCACACATGAAGTTTGATCAATAAAAGACTCAGAGACTAAATGGTCTCAACTTGTAGTCATCTTCATTTTGTCTTGATTGAAAACATCATTCTCTGTCTCGGCTGGTATGTGGATCATATCAGTGGAAGAGGATGAAGTTTACCCTGTTGGTGGATGCCCTTCCAGATCAAATGTGTTAAGAATGACCCTGACACGCCAGAAGTGTTGACTGACAGTCTCTTCTCCTCAGATGCATGAGAGGTTATGCAAATCACAGTGTTTATGAGCTGCTACACAAGACCAAAGCCGCTACACAAGACCTGAGCCAAGTTTGTTAGAAACCACCCCTCCATTTCACTGGCTCATGAGCCCACCCAGAGGAGCTGGAAACCTCAGACAGTGTTCCCTTCTTACAGAATGAAAAAATGCTGCACTGAATTTGAGAAACTAAAAAATAGATTGACTTGAACTTCTGTGCCAAGATATTTATGTTCCAATCGCCTTTTTAAAGTAACAACAGATAGTAGTTTCCATTTTCCTTGAAGCTGTTTTAAAACAGGAGAAAAAGTCTGAAGAGTGAGTTACAGCCTGTGCCAGGAGAGAGGATTAAGGTTGTCAAGATACTATGATAAAAATTATGGTACTTTCACATTAGGATTTGGGAATGGAAGTATTGAAAGAGGACCTTTACAGAGAAACTTGGAGGCTGTCCTCATTTTCCCTGCTGCATACTGCTCTTAGCTGCCCCCTTTCACACTGCAATAATCATTAGAAGAGAGAAGCTGTTGATTTTAGTTTGGAAATTTTTTAGTTTTGAAATCAGCTCTAAGGCAAACAAAGAATGATAAAATACCAAAATGCATTTGAATAGATTCTCCAAAAATAGGGTGATAGCACTAAAATGAACACATGCTCTCTTCTGCAGAGGTAAGGACCAGCACCGCTCAGAAAACAGCTGGCAGAGGACACAAGTTTCTCATACAAAATAAAGCCATGTCTTATCACTCAGCTCTACACTCTTTGTATCTACTCTCTTCTCCTCTCCCTTTCTTTCCTCTCATCTTTCTTTACCAACGCCGATCAGTGTAAAATCTTAATTCAAGTGACAGAGTGATAGCCAACATTCCTGTTTATGTACCCATGCAGGAGACTGAGGTGGTTCACTACAAGCCTGTGGAAATGTCTGGGCATCCTCCATGCTACACTAGCCATGCACACAGGGAGGGATCAATCTCTTCTTCAGGCTCAGGGCAGCAGTCTATGAAAAGCAATGTTCTTATTCTGGAAGTTCTGACCCATGAGCTCCTACGCATCTGCTAACATATTAAATATTGAAACGCATAACCACAAAAGGGAGGTAAGAGGAAGACAAACCACAATGAGGTTGTTCAAAGCTGCATCTTTATACTAAAAAAAAAAAGGGCATGAATAAGGCAGGCTGAACTTGACCCCACGTGGGCAGTCTGTGGGTTGCTTGTAGGCTCTATGTGAAGAATGTGTTGGGAGTGTGTCGGTCAGCATCTAGCTGGCTCCACAAACAGACACACTGCAACAGAATTGGCCTCAACCGAACGAGGCCAATTCTGAATTATTGTAGGCAAGGAGGATGCTCTAATACTTTCGTCTACGTGAAAAGCTTATATTCTAAGTCTTCAGAAAATCATCTATGAACCAAAGGATGTTGCCCTATTGACTGTGAAACTGTGAAGCTGGTACCCTGCATGTGTGGGTAAATTACTAAAACAATCAAAAGAACCGAACAATTCAATTATGAAGTCAGCCATGCAGCTGGCTGAATAACTAACGTGTTCAGAGAGAAATATTTTTGAATAAAGAGTAAAAATCTTGCCAATATTTCTGAGTAAAGAATTTCTAATGACTAACTTGACCTGTAAATTAATTCCATTAAAAAAAAAGTGATTTGGATAAGCTTGGAAGTCAAAGGAAGTAAAAGAAGCATGCAGAAGTTTGGCATTTAAACAGACTCATAAATAGAAGACATGTGGCCATAGATGACCAACAAACTTCTTTAACATGTCGATTTTCTAAAGAGAAAATAGCTGCAGAAATTTTAGATGTTTTCAGGACAGGCTGCTATGGTTAGGGTCATCGTTTTTGCAATGTAAAAGAAAAGCAAGACATTGTCTAGAATCAGAGCATTATGCAGGTAAAGAAGATTTAGGAGTGGGAATTGCTCTTGTTATTGAGATTATTAGTGTTTTGTGCACTGAGGAGATTATATTATTAAAAAGCATAACCTCTCTGCAATGCAGAAAGTGTAAAACAGCTGGCATAATGTGCCAGACTTATTTGCCCTGACTCGTCTCCTCTGGACCCCCAACCCCATGTGCTCACCCATGGGCCAGAAGCACCAATAAGCTGAGTCCCAGGACCCCCGTCATGGCCAGGGCAACGGCTTTACCTCACATCCATCATGCACTGTTCACTTACAAGCCAGCTGCTCCTAGCAGTTAGTTCATAGCCATGGGCTTGCTGGAGCACACAGAGTTGGTACGTACGTGCTGCACCTCATAGGCACAAGAGAGCGGGGTCTTTCCCGCCCAGGTGAGTGTTAGGGCTAGAAAGGGGCTGTTGGAAACCGGGCTCTTCCCAGTTTAAGTGAGAAAGCTAATAAAGAAAGTGAAAGAGACACTAATATATGATAATAATTAAACCATATTTGGATGGTGACAAATGAAAAGGGATGTTGAAGGTTAGAGAAGAAGCATAGTTGCAAGGCAGTAGCTGAGCTTCCACTTACAAAAACAAGAGAGACACTATGAAGGATGCCATATTGCACTTGGCTCCTGTCCTAAAATAATTCCACATTATAAATATTTGACACAGCACTTAAGACTATTGCCTCCACAGGATTTAATGTAGTATAATGCAATACATCTGTTTGCTACCCACATGGTATGAAGAGAGTAAATGGGTAAGATATGAACAAAAGTTGCAAAACCAGATTGTATACTATTATTTCTGTGTTGATCATGCTATGCTCATTACCTACTGAATTAAGATGACGGAAAGTGTTTCATAATACTCAAACACCATGATCTCTTTTGTTGCTTTTTGATCTACAAAACTACATCAACCCTGTTCCTACCTTAACTTTCTCTACTCATGAAAAGTACCGTAAGAAGTTGTGACTTGCATGGGCACTGTGTTTAATGTGAAAAGTTGGGAGTACCTGCACATGCAGCATAGGATAGATACAGTCAATTACCTTAGGGAAATATGCCTGCTTTTATGTCTTCAACTTAAGTACTAAAAATCTATTGTCACGAGTTTACGCTACCTGAAACATTCTATATTAAAGATACAGGTGTTACCCAAGTTATTAAACCTTTACATCAACTACATTGCAGCTAAGTGACAATTTCTTTACTTTGAAGACTTTCAGGATTCCCCTACTTTGACAGTTATATCTCCTGTGCGAGTTCCACTGCTCAGTATCCTTCTTGCGTACAGGGGGCTCTTTCTTAAGGGTATCTTTCCTAAGAGAATCTTACAGTGGATCTTTCTTAAATCATAATTGCTATAGTGAAAGAAAAATGTTAAAAGCCACAAGTCACATTAACAAGTAAACTAATGTGCAGAAAACACACAGGGGATGACACACCTTTTCATCCCTGCAGGTCTGCCAGTCTCGTGGCGACAAGCTCCATGCCAGCTTTTTGTTCTTCTAATGTCAGCTTAGATTGGTTTGAAAAGAAAGCTACACTCAGAAGGTAATTACAGCACAAACTTTAGGTTTTCACATGGTGCCATGACCAAAGTGTGCCAATCTGTGGTGCTCCCAAGCTTGACAGTTAAGCAGAAAAGAAAGAAATTCTTACTGTAGGACAGAGTAAAACATTTCCATCCCAGAAGATGGAGTCACTGTTCATGTTTTCCTTGCATCAAAGCATTTTCATGTGGTGATATTTTCAGGATTTTCAAAGGTGCAAACCAGCTTAGATGTCCTTTGTCCCTTTGGAAATGTCAGCACTGAACTCCAGCAAGACCACAAAGAGTTTGGGAAGAGGCACAGCTCTGTGCGCCTGTGCTCCAGTGCTACCTGCCAGGGGCAACCAGAAAGCAGGAGGTGGCCAGAGAGACGCAGTTCAGCCAAGAACTACAGCTGCACCAGGCTACCAAGTCCCACCAACACTGACCAACCTATTACTCAGGGTTCTGGGAATTCATTACAATGGATGCAGTTCGGTAAGTTCAGTATCTCTGACAATCTTTTCCTATGTCTGAACCACAGCATTTTTTCTCTGAAAGCTGCCAATGAAGCAAACACTAAGTTTTTTGGGAGAAATTGCTTTGGCAACTCTCAGAATATCAAAATGAGTAAGTCATTTAGCAGAGAAAAACATATTTAGGCACAGTTTGGCATGCCATTATCTTGATTCCTTTACTATGTAACTTTTCATAACTGTGCCTCATCTGGAAAAAGACACAAATCTCTCCTTTGTGGGGAGCTAGATAATTAGTCACTCTAAGTAACAACTAAAAACTAACCAAACTGGTAAACAGGAATTGCAAGACTGTGATTTTTGCTTCTTTACACAGAGTTTCACACAGATGAAATAAATACCTAATTCAGCCCTTCTCTAGCAGTGGTTCCCAAGCCAGGGGTGGTTCATGAAACCACACAGCTTGCTCACAGAACCATACTGAACTGTAACATTTCTCATTTCTGTTTGCCTGCACTGGTCATTCCCCTATACATTTGGTATTTACTGGTTTATTTGTCCACAGCTTGGAGATCTATAAGTTTCAGTCAGGTCAACCTAATGACTAGAAATGTTGCCAGTTGTTCATAAACAATTTTCCATGCAAATGCACAAGAGTCTGATTTGGTGGCCCCTAAAGTCAACAGCATTCCTCCCGCAAAAGCCAAGAAACCAAGGTAACAGCATCTTGAATAAAGTATTTATTTTTTTACACTGGACAATGTTTAAATTTTTCCTTAGCAAATAACCCATCTATATGCACTTGGTTATGGATGAATTTCTGATTTCACACACACTGTGGGCAAACACTGTGGTCAGAGGTTGTTAGGAACATATATATGTGTAACTGTTAGTCATCATGCTCTCCTGCCTTTGTAGAGGTCACAATTAAGAGTATATCGTTCACCTCTTGTTTTCATTATGGATGGACCTGGCTGAGAGCAGCAGGAATGAACTTGAAACCTGGGTCACGAATGCAGATGATTATAAGATGGATCTCAGTTAGCATTATTTGATCTTTTGAGCTTGGTGGACAATTAGAGCAAAACAGAACAGCTTAAGTTTTTCTTTAATTAGCCTCCAGCCTGCAATGTATGGTGGTTCAGAGCTTAAATCAATTCTTACATAACTCATGGTTCTCTTCTCTTTTTCCATTAATATTACTATTTCCATTGAAAAATATTTAGTTTTTAGAAAGGAGGGAAATGTGATAGTCATTTATTGCCCCCACACTGCTAAGAAATTCCATGCTTTTATGTGCAGGAAGCATTGTGTTGATTTTGGCTTCCCCATGGGTTAAAAATCTTGTTTAAATGTTGCAGAATCTAAATGCTCTTTGAGGTTTTTCTGTGTTGTTTTATGGAAAGGCTTCTGCCTGATTATTTACAGATGCTGTCTCTGAGAAAGCCAAAAATAGTCCTTCACTAATTCGAAATTTAAACTAGCATTTTTATTATTTTATTGTGTAACCAAGAAATTCTGCTCTGGGGTCCTCAGTTCAAAGAGGAAAACAGAGCCCTTTGGCTCTCTGCTGGCATTACAGGCAGCAACATTCCCATTTAGCTCACGGCAGCCCCAAGCCCTGGCAGACAATGGGGTCCCCTCCAGCAGAGGTGCAGCCTCCAAAGCATCTTGCAACTCAGACTCCCCAGGTTACATGACCATGAAGGACTTGCATTGTTTCAAAAGTTACTTCTTCCACAGTAGCTCAGGGTGTTCAAAACAATTTTAGGAATTATGACAGCCCTTCAAGCCATGCTGCTTTTCTATGGCCACCTTGGCTGAGTGTCAGTAAGCGATTTTTTTCAACAGTTCATGAAGTGCTAAGATACATCTTGAGCTCAACAAGCAACAAATGTTGCTCAGCCAGCTCAGCAAGTAAGCACTTCACCAGAGAAAACACTCCTCAAAAGTTTCTCTTTCCTTCTCCTAGGCTAAGGAGAGTCATGACCACTAACAAACAGGGGGATTGCCCTTGTTAAAGGTGAGCCAAAGAGCTTGCATCTCATCCTTGCCATCCCTGCCAAAATGTGCCTAAAGACACATTTTACTCTTTTTTTCTCTCACCAACCAGTAGCAGAAAAGTTGCACTTTCCTTGCTGCCTCAAGCGACTGCTTTTCTATCCTAGGTCCTGTGTATACCCGGCTGGGGGCTTGTTCCACTGATCTGGAGACCATGTGTTAAGACTGCTCCCATCCTTTGGATATGGCAGCTCCAGCAATCCCAGGAAGGCTCTGGAGAACAGCACAAACTAGCAATATGGGAGGTGGGTTACCCAACGTTATTTCTACCTCGCCAATACCTGCAGCCAGTGCATGGTTCAAAAATGCCGTCCTGACCCAGGCAAACTCATTAGTCTCTCCAAATCCCTGCGTCATGCAATAGTTAGGAGGGAGAGCAATGTATCAAAAACTCAGCATTGCAGTAAACAAGATAATACATTGCTGTTCCTGCATAAAATATTGTTGATAAAACATTTGCAAATGTTATTTTCTGCCTGTCAGCAGGTACTAATACCAGCTGAAGGCTGCTCCTAACTCAGTCTGCACAAACACTTACTTGCCTACTACAATATGGCTGGGAAAAAAACAGGAGCTGCTTGTGAACCACCAATTGTCTCAATCCACAAGGGAAGTAATACACCAGTAATGGACAAAGTCTGTGGGCCTGTGTGGTAGACTAAGCTGTCTTCTAACAGACTGGTCTACAATCTGGATGATATCTTTCAAACATAGGGTTTGGGAGGTTTGTGTTTATTTCCTGCAGTCTAACTTACTGAAAAAAATAGCAAATCCCTCTCAGGTGGTTTCTTCGCAGACTTTTTCAGTTCATACAGAATGTGTAGTTGTTCTGCAGTTTTGAAGGAAAAGGAAAAGGAAAAGGAAAAGGAAAAGGAAAAGGAAAAGGAAAAGGAAAAGGAAAAGGAAAAGGAAAAGGAAAAGGAAAAGGAAAAGGAAACTGGGCTAAGTTTACTTCCTGCAGTTGAAAATTTCCTTCACCTCAGATACACAGCTACCAGAGATGATAATAAGGTGGCACATTGACAAATAAATTAGTCTCTTATTTGGATGCAACAAAATATTATGACCTCTCTAGTACAACTACCATTTTAAGGTTTTAACTTTTTGGAAACTACAGATTTCTCCCAGATATGAAACCACTTGAGAAGCAAGATCACAAAGTCAAATTTGACCTAAAATTGAACTCTGTTCTTTCCTTCCTGAAACACAGTGGAGCTTGGATTCGTACAGGTTCTGGCTGGATACAAGTCATCTCCAGCACTGCTACAACTGGCATCTGTTCCTTCTGAGTGTGCCATCAGCACGTCAGAGAAATGGTGCTGGAGTTACAGACTGAATACATTATGGTGAAGGAAGAATCCCTAAAGGATATATTCCCAGAGAAGCTGTTATATATTTAATTAAAATACATTGTTCTGCATGACATAATTGAAGTACAACCAAGAAATTCTGCTCTGGGGCCTAGGACCTTTTGGGGAGTCTTACTAAGGATAATATACTGGAAAGACCTGTATGATATGTTCAGTCCTGTAAAGCTTCTTAGTCACAGCACAAGTTGGCTATATAGTTACTTCTCTTATTTATTGCAACTGCATTTTGAAACATAACTTGCACTGCTATGTTACTTTTAATCCAAGGATTTTACAAGTCTTAGAAATACGCACAAATTTCTCTAATGGTGCCATTCCCACCATTGCTGCAATTTAAGAACCTCCCATGGTAACACTTGCATTAAGCATCCCAAAACTTCTGGCACTTTTCTCTTGGGTTAAAAATTACTTGCTCAATGTATTTTGTGTTCTATTTCCATGCTGGGATCGTGGATTTGAGATATGCATGGCAGGGGTGATCTCTAAGGTCCCTTCCAACTCTAACCATTCTATGATTCTATGATTCTATGATATATTTGGGTAAAGTTAACTAGGTGCCCTCCACCAGCCTTGCTTTGTCTCCAGCTCTCGCTTTCTTCTAAGCTCTGTGGTCTGCTGTTCCCAGAGGCAGAGAACACAAACACTGTAAAGCATGTTTCCTCCTTACCTTTTCAGATGGACATTAAATGAATTTCCCAACACAACACAGACATTCCCACGAGAGCTTGAATCATGGAATCATAGAATGATTTGGGCTGGAAGGGACCTTAAAGATTGTTGAGTTCCAACCCCTCTGCCATGGGCAGGGACACCTCCCACTAGAGCAGGTTGCTCAAAGCCCCATCCAGCCTGGCCTTGAACACTTCCAGGGATGGGGCATCCACAGCTTCTCTGGGCAACCTGTTCCAGTGTCTCACCACCCTCACAGGAAAGAATTTCTTTCTAGTATCTAATCTAAATCTCCCCTCTTTCAATTTAAAATCATTACCTCTTGTCCTATCACTCCACTTCCTGACAAAGAGTCCCTCTTCAGCTCTCCTGCAGGCTCCCTTCAGATACTGGAAAGTTGCTATAAGGTCTCCCCAGAGCATTCTCTTCTTCAGGCTGAAGACCATCAGGATGTCCTGACTCTCGTCCTGCCCTGCATCAGAGCTCAATTGTTCCACAGGTTCCTCAGGAACATTAATCTGCCTGACTGCAAGGAAATTTTGTGCCCCAGTTTCATTCTCCCTTCCTGTACCAAAAGGATGATGACACATATTTCCCTTCATGATAATGGAAATAACTAGTGAATTCCTGTTGGTTTCAAGGAAAATATTTTAATAAAAGCTCTTATTCTTTCCTCGCCTTGTTGATGAATATGCAGTTTATCAATGACATGACCCATAAGAAACAGAAAGATTTGTGCGGAAGACAGAGTGATTTCTCTTTTTCTAACAAAAAAGAGGAGTGACTAGCAAAATTTTTCTTTGGCTTAAGATGTCTTCAGTAAGTCAAATAGATGTACAAGATGTAACTGACCTCTGTAAATTTATGCTGTGAGAATGACATTTTCTGAAGTATAACTGGGTAAAGAAAATCCCTTAATCAGTTTTGAAATCCAGTTCTGAAAGAAAAATTGTAGGATAATGGCCCCTGATGAAACAATAATAACAAAAATAATAATCATCAGGATATTTTCCTAATTCTACTGGTATTTTCACTACCATTGCATGCAGTACTTGTGCCTGTTGGCCCTAACTCCTACGTTCTTTCACTGTGTTGGAACATGTGAGGTATAAAATAAACTCCACAGCTACTTTGTTTCTTGCTTGTTAAAATCAGGAAGCTTCATTTAACAACATACCAACAAAGAAAGCTTGCACAATTGTCTGACAGTTGTATCCTTAATAAAACTACTACAGTTGGCCCACAGTATTGCACTGATATTAAGAACATTGAGTGGCAAATCAAGTGCTTCATTTTTGAGGGATTTTCTCCCCTAACCTTTCAATTTACACTTTTATAGGTCTCTAAGTGCTAAGAGGAAATCTGTGCAAAATTAAATACTAGAGCACAGTTACACTGGCAAGAATTGCATCTAGCCAGAGCTTAAAACTGATCCCTTATAAGAGTACCTCAGTGGACTGAATTTATTAGCAATCTGACCTAGGGTGCAAACCACACACTGGATGCAAGTCTGTCAGAAAATGGGTTTGTTGCTTGGTAGGGTTGGAAATTAACCAGCCTGCCTTGGACAGAAGGTGAGCGGCACTACCCCGGATGCTGTTGGGTATAATTAACATGTGTCTGTGCATCCCTGTATTGCACCATAGTTAGAGAAGCAGATTTGTGAGTGCAGCGCTAGCTACGTACATGATGAGGAGTCCCTGTTGGGGTCTGCTGTTAGGGGCCTGGCTGGCTCCTACTGTTCTGTTACACAGGGCCAGAGGATTCCCCAGGACCTTCACACTCATTTCTGTGATAAAGGAGGAGTACCAGCCTGAAATATTTTCTGTCTTCTCTTATTTTGGGCATGTGCTTACTACAGACTACAAAAGTTTCCTGTTCTGTGCCAAGCCAGGTTTTATTTGCCATTAGTCAACTCCTGTGTAATCTCAGTGCTTCTCTCTCATACCTGGAGAGAACATTAAGCCAAAACTAATGACCCATGGTAACATGCATCATGGCGAATATGTCACCAGGACTGTATCTCCACAAGCAGCAATCTCTGCTCAGCGCTCTCGGAGTCCTTGTCTTCCTGACTCTGCCGTACCTCTCCGTGTAGCTTACTAACTCAGATTACGTGTAACATCTTTTGTTGTTTAGCACTAATAGGATCCAGTTGAACTATGCATAATTACATCCAGGTCTCCTTCAACGGATGGCTTGTTCCCTCTGTCAATGATCTAATAAGTACAGAGACAAACCATAAAATGGAGAATGAGTAATGCACACGGAGGTGATTATTATTCTGTGATGCTCATGCTAACAGCTGGAAGAGATCATGGATTACTGAAGCTACATGGGCTTTGGGATGGCCCCTGTAAAATATTTTCAAGAACCCAGAGTTTCTTTCAGTGCCCAGGCTAATGTATCTTTTCAGGTTGCTTTATCCTTCTTCTGAGTGACTGTTTCCTTCATCCCATTTCCTGCATCCTAAGCAAGTTATTTAATCTCTTCATGGAGATACACTTATAAGGACTGGGGAGAAGTGCAAAAATTCTGCAGCTCACAGACATGCTTAAATAAGAATTAATAGAGGATCCAGGACACAAAATTCTCTCTCATTGATACCGTCTAGTTCAGTTAGCCATGATAAAAGTCATCATCAGGCGTAAGTGCCTGCTGCTGGACAAGTTAGACTGGTGAAATGGATCAGGTCAAAATTCCCCAGTTTAACAGGGTTAGAGGTCAAACACAGGAGCAGACCCAGAAGTGCGGCCCCAGGACTCCCACCACTGACTGCAGGCACGGAGAGGGGGTGAGCTGGAGGCAGACAATCTGCCACTCACCAATATGTCAGCATGATGTCCAGAGCTGGAGACAGTGGATCGAAGGAGCGGCCCACGCACTGAATGCTGCCTGGGACACACACTGTGCAGGGTTCAGAAGTGTTATGACCACACCGAAAATACTCTAAATAGAAAAGGGCACATGCCATACCACCCTCCCCTCCACATGGTGAGGCAACAAGGGTTTAATTTACATGGAATTGGCCCATGGGCTTAATAACTTGGCATTATCATCCAAAGGAGCGGAGCCACCATCGAACAGGGTCACTTGAGACACACAGGAGCCAGGAAATTTGGTTTCCATGAAAAAGCCCATTGCGGCTTGAGGAGAAGATGGAAGGGGGTGAGGGGAGCAAGCCCTGAGGCCAGAGCAAGCTATGACTGCTCATGCTGGGTAGGGAGGTTTCTTACCCACTGGCACAAGCCCACAGCATGTCTGCTGGTGGAAAACAGGATGCAAAGGCTTAAGCAGACCTGTCACCCCAGAGTAGTTCTTGTTCCCTGAAGGTCTCCATCCCCCCAAGTTATCCAAGGGTGAATCAGCCCCTCCTTTACTACCACATGCTTAGCCAAGGACAGCTACACTTCATTAGCCCTCAGCAGTGAGCACACCCTAAACAGAGTCTTACAAACTTTCCTTGCAATTTAATTCCTGACCCCCCTAACCATCCCCTAACTCCTCTAAGTTGTCCAAAAACTTTTCAAGATGAACAGAGCAGGTCAGCCAGACTCTTTCCAGATGTCACCAGGAAGAGCAAAATACTCATCCTGTTCACATTACATGTTTTAGGAGCTGGGGTGCACAACACCTCAGCTATAAGTGAGGGGCCTCTTCTCCAAAGTGGATAATGACAGGACCAGAGTAAACGGTCTGAAGTTGTGGCAGGGGAGGTTCAGGTTAGATATTAGGGAGAATTACTTTACTGAAAAAGAGGTCAGGCACTGGAACAGCCTGCCCAGGGAGGTTGTTGAGTCACCATCCCTGAAGGTATTTAAGAAACATGTAGATGTGCACTTCAGGGCATGTTCTAGTGGCATGCTCTAGTGGCTGAGATGTAGGAGTTTTTGTGTGTGTATGGTTGGACTCAGTGGTCTCAGAGGTCCTTTCCAACCATGACGATTCTGTGATAAAGCTGAAGTTCACTGTCCAGCTTGCTTTACTGTACCTGGCTACATCACATTCAACCCAATTCAGACAAATAAAACCCAGACAGAGCTGATGAACTCAGCTGCCTGATTAACCAAGGGAAGACTTCCATCAGGTTCAGCAGGCACCTTGCCTGTCTCCACAGTTGCAGAACAAAGATATAATTGAATATCGTGGATTTCTGTCAGGAAGAACTGCCTGAGAGTCAGATCTCACTTGCTGCTCTGTTCATTTATAATAAAATTCTGTTCGTTTATTTCTGCTGAAAAGGGTCTAACCACACGAAAGTCGGTTCTTTGATGTGAACCTATACTACAGTATTAAAAAGTGGCCCATGCCATCATTTCAAATGGCAAATAGAATATATTAAATACTAGAAAATGCAGTAACTTGATGGCTGTTTTTTCATCAGAGTAAAAATGTGTTTTCAGCAGGTTCAATCTTCTCTGCCTCTAGAGCCTTTCAGGAAAAACACTGTCCCTCTGTTCTGGACAGGTTATGCTTCTGCTTTGCCACAGCTGCAAGCACTGGTACCACCCCTGGAATTTGTACAACCTGAACTGGTTTGTTTATATTTGCTTATAAAAAGCCGAGTTAGCTCTCACAAACACTGATGTGGAAGCACAGGGATACCGCAGAAGCCTCAGACTTGCCTAACCCCTGCCAGAGACACGCTGAATTAGCTGTAATACCTTCTGTGCTGCTGCTGAAGCAAGGAGTCTGTCAACAAGTTCTCTTGCAGCATACAACACTTGGGGCAAATACAGCCCTGATCCGTGTGGGAAGCCGAGCAGCTTTGGAGCCACAACCACATCAATTGATGCTAAACCTTTACTGAACTGATCAGCAGAAATGGGAATGCTATGTCCCTCCCCATTCCCCATCCCCCTGCCCTGTTCTTCAAGCTTTTGGAGAGGTTTTCATTCTCCAAGGCATATTTTGGATGCGTCTAGAAACCACACTTTGAACTCTACTACGTATTTTCTTGGCAATTTCTTGACTGTGCATGATAAACTCACACTGTATTCTGATAGTAAAACTGAAAAAAAATAATAGAAAAATCACCAGAAACCTCTTAGTAAAATGTCACTGTGCTGGTTCCAGCTTATGAAGTTTAAATGAGATGAAGATGATCAACACATAAAGAGACATAGATGTGGTAGATGATACAAACCAAATAAGTGAAAAAAACCTTTATGAATTTGCTTGGATAATACTTCAACCTCCTGTTTACTAGCTCTTTGCAAACAGGCCCAGAAGCAATTGCCTGTTCACAATAATTTTTGTGGAGAGCAATATAGATGAAAATAAGTTTTAATATGACAGCTTATAGCAGAACTAATTTATTTACTGCTCATAAAGACTTGAGGTCTCAGTCATTCAGTTGGGAGGCTTTCCTGGAATCATTGATACTCCTAAAACTAGTTTTCACTGAACTAAACTGTCTTTTATTTCTACGCTGTTTGGATCTTAAGGCTAGAAGTCAACAGAGTGGATGTGCTAACTGCTGCTATCACATCCTTCCCTTGGCTATCAGGTTATTATTACCCACTCTTTGTTTATCTCAACTGCTGAGACTATAAGCTCTGTAGTACCTGCACAGTTCTTCGCATGAATTTGGGTTAGCAGCAGATGCTACTGAAATAAGCACCGTGAATAACAGCATCAGCCCATCTTTTAGATGCTGGAAAGGGGACAGTAGTTCACTGCAATCATGAAACATTTTAGTCACTTCTCATCTTTTCTGCGCATATGAAATACATAGTTTCTATAAATGGAGGGACTTTTTATTTTGTTGCCCTGAATAAAGACAACATATGATTTATCTCCCATGTGAAGAACTGTGCAGGTACTACCCAGAGAATCGCTGATTTTTCCAGTTTTACAAGGGTCACAGGGAGCCTGATTTAACCAGGTTTTGGAAAATCAAGCTCAGAGCATGTAGCGAGCACATACACAGAGATGAGGGTTACTGCACAGATGACAGGAATAATGCACATCAACACCTGGGTGTGACAGGTGGTGCATAAGAAGAAAGAACATGACAGTTTATTATTTAAACATGAAAACTGCATTTTGAGAAAGTATTTTCAAAGCAGTAGTTAATCAGAGGTGAAGATCTTTGAGTCTATTTGCTTTCTCTAGGAGATGTGATAAATACATATGTATTTTTTTTTCCAGATAGGCTGAGTATACAGACCCTTCAAAGCAATACCTGAGTTGCCTGATGGGTGCCTGATGAAGACACCAGCCTATAAACTTTTATTTGTGAAGCCTTGATGTTAAGAAAGTGCAAAATGCAAATCTTCTTGGAGAAACTGTGGTAAACTGGAAGAATTTACCAGTGACTGCCTGCTTCTTGTATCTGAAAAGCTTATGCATTTACTAGTACAATTTCCCCAACAATTTTCCCTGTTGTTATGGTACTCTCCACCACAGCTTATCACTGACACCAAGTTATGCTAGAATGGCTTCATTGTAAAAAATGCTGGATGTTTAAGAGAAGACCTCGGTAGAGGATTCATCATTTTAGCTGCACTTTATGAACAGAGGTTATTGAGGAGTCTGGTTTTAAGATATGCATGAATATGAAGATCTGCCCACAGGTATGGTGTGGCAAGGGCAACCAGAGGGCACAAGGAGCTCTCTGCTCTGTAGGCAAGCAGGACAACCAGTTGCCACGAATCCTTCTTTGTCCCCTTTCACCAATCATTTGCAATTCTTGCTCAGGGATCCTGAATTTAAGCCAAAACAAATAACGAGAAAACAAAATATTCACATTTTGGGACAGGGGCATAAGAGAGAGAAAAATTTCTCTAGACACTTTTTCTTTTCATTGGCAGCTGCTGGACACTGCTCACAGTTTTGGTATTTCAGGCATGGTCCCAGTGGAGACCGCCCCGAACATAGGCTGCAGGTGAGGCAGCTGCCCAGTCAGGGCTGCCATCACCACAAACATGTTTCACCTTTGCAATCTGTTTGGTATTTATTTGTCCTTGTTATGATAAATGCAGACAGTATTATGAAACAAAAAAAACCCCATATTATTAATATGTGTTCCAAAGCCAGTGATTTATCATGACTAGAAGTCTGTGACATGGATCCTGTTTGGCCAGTCCTGCCTTTGCAGTTCCTTTAATCGCAGTATCACAAGAGGAAAGTATACCACACTTCCTATTATCTTGACTTCTTACATAAGAGAGGAAAACAAGCTTGGGCTCAAAATAACCCCAAAACCCTGTACCAAGATACACACACACACACAAAAACCTGAAAAATTAACATTCCACATGTTTAAAGAATGTAAACAAAAATCTCATCACACAGACATCCAGAAAACTGGTGTTACTCAAACCAAGCATTGCCAATTCTTCATCTAATGAGTTGTTGAATCCTGAGACAACCAGAAACAGCTCACGAGAGCTTAGTGAACAACAGCATTTGTTTTTCATTCTGATTTCTCCTTATTAAAAGCCACAGGGAAATCACTGAGCTAGAAAGGCTACTTCAATTAATCATAATTGCTGTCGGTTCTGATTAGCGCAGACCATGGTGATCCTGCAACGAGCAGCACAGGGGACAAAGCTGGTACCCTGTCTCTTCACAGCTCACTCCCTCTGCTTGCAATGGAAATGCCATCGAGGGAACGGGCATGGTCTCACAGTTCACACAGCCTGGTGACACACATGACCACATTTCATGTTAGAAGCAAGGTTTAAGCCTTCTTGTTTTGCTCAGCTCTCCATTTTTTGCCCTATGTATTTTGGGCAGCACTCCAAGGAACCTTATGAGTGAAACCCCAGGTCTGCCACGTGTTGCTGGCATTCCACCCTCACTGAGCCAGGGCGGGGATGCTGCTCAGATGGGAGCAGGAGCAGGGCTACAGAAGCTCATCCACTGAGCAGGGACACACACAAGGCCCAGTGAAGCTCCCACATAAAAGCAGCAACAAACATTTTTCTAAAATCAAGATGAGGACAGAGTCCTGCCTCAAGGGAGCTGAATGAATGATGCTTTTTTTGAGCAAAACAGAGAAAGTAAGATAAGCCTGGTCCTTGATATTTCTTGTTTGGTACATATTTACAAGTCAGTTGGGGCACAAGAAATAGTAACTAACATGGTTCCTTGACACACAGCAAGAAGATTGTCAAGAGAACAGAGCTGCAAGGTGGCAAAATCTGAGTTACTCAGCTGGGGGCTTTTTTAACCTTTTCCCCAATAAAGGAAATGTAAGAGTGGAATAACATATATATTATCAAAAAGAGATGAAGATGGATATTGTTTTGAAGCATAAAATATAAAAACAAGTTTATCTGTTAGCCCATTTTTCACCCAGTCATCTAGGGTCAGATTCAATATCTCTCTTATTCATTAAAAAATAATAATAAAACAATAAGAATGTAGGAATATCCAGCTCAAAACAGCTTGCAGTAAGTATCAAATTATTAGGTCAGTTAAGGGAAATTGACTCTCTTAACACTATTGCTCAGCAAGAGGATCCAGTACCAGATTTTAAAGAAAACATTATTTATTTTTATAAAACCCACAATGACCTGATGCTAAAGTTCATGACAGGACTAACTTTTTTATTGTAAAACTTTAAAACATTCCCAGTGAGATGTGATAATACTTTGATGTTATTCAGGTCTTAGCAAATGCTTGCCTGTCCATTATATCATGCTCTTAATGTAAGGAGTGGGGACAGAGGACCCTCTGTGACTTACAGATAGAATATCATAATAATATAAATTATACTAATTGTTACAACGTATTTTTACAAAATACAAGGGTGAAAAATTAAAATGCCCAGGTACATATCCACAAAGGTATTTAGGATCTTAAAGCAGGATTTAGTTCAGTCTTAGTTTCTGCAGAAGGGACCCTGGGTTCCTCTGGCAGGTGTTAATGGATGGCATGGCACATGCAATTACAGAGGAAAATAGTCCTGTTCACCAAGAGCTCTAATTCACTAAATACAATGAAAATTAATGATGAGCCTTACTGTGATTTAAAGCAATGTACTGATTTAGGCCTTTCAGCTGGCTGCACAAATATGGTTTAACTCCCTGCCTTCCAACAGTGGGGTGACACAAACCTAGTCAAGTTGTTTCACTCTTCAACACCAGCAAGGACAATGCAATTTTAATCAGTAAAGTTGTATCTATTTACAACAGATTTGTCTGTGACCTAGGAATGTAATTTGTGAGAAATAGTCAGAAAATTCTCTACTAAGATTTCTAAAACACAATAAAAATAATATATTATTCTCATAATAAATGAGAAAATGTTATAGACAGCTCCTTTGAATTTCAACAAGAGCCTGAAACAAGAAATCCCAGAAGAAAAAAAAACAACAAAACCCAAAAAACAGCAAAAAAAAAGCATTTTTTGCCTACTGTACTACAGCTGAAATGCATAGTCAATAATTTAAGGCCTGGGAACTCAGCATGGAAAATCCAAAATCCTCAAACAAAACATAACCTGAAGAGAATGACGGTCTGCTGTGGGTATCCCATCTGCACCAGGCAGAACTACAGATAAATTGCAGATTATCCTCCCCTCCACCCTATCGTTCACCAAAACCATCCCTTGTTCAAATATTTCAGAGCAGCCACTTTGACTTAAATGTCTAGTTTACTGGAAATCTGCTGGCAATGTCCTTATGAGTTTGTTCAAAAAAAGCAATGTAATCTGCAAAGCCTTAAGCCAGTGCATTTTTAAACGGGGTAGTTTGCTGACTGCTTTTTCTCTCTCTTAGTAGTGGTC
Organism: Thinocorus orbignyianus; assembly: GCA_013400375.1. Classification (NCBI taxonomy): domain Eukaryota; kingdom Metazoa; phylum Chordata; class Aves; order Ciconiiformes; family Thinocoridae; genus Thinocorus; species Thinocorus orbignyianus. The sequence goes on from VXBW01008243.1 coordinate 56,126, forward strand.
AGCTCTGGCAGCAAAATGCTTTAAAAAACACACAGGCCACGCTAGAAAAAGATCAAAAGCAGATCGGATGGCAGGGCTAGCTCACATCAGTCTCCCAAGAAGGAGGAAAAAACAAACAAAATGAGAAGATGAGGTTTTCTTGCCATGTGTCACCCCACACTACCCACCTGTACCCAGCCCCACCCAAGGGCTCCCAGGCATAGTGCAGCATCTCTGCCAGGAGGCCTGGACCCACAGAGCAAGGGAGCCCATGCCATCCGCCTCCACCCCATCCCTCTCCCCACACTGATTCATCAGACTTTATTCTGGCAGCAGCCAGATTCGGCTTTTCCTTGTAGTACTACTCATAGCATCATAGAATAGTTTAGGTTGGAAGGGACCTTGGAAGATCATCTAGTTCCAAGCCCCTCACCGTTGGCAGCAACACCTCCCACTAGACCAGGCTGCAAACCCCCATCCAGCCTGGCCTCAAACACTTCCACCTTCTTCTCACTGGGCTGCCACTCCTGGGGGAGGGAAGCAAGCCTGGGAGCTGCATTACCTCCTCTATTGAACAGCTGATAGGGTTCAAGGTGATGGTGGCCCTTCTCAGAGGCAGGTAACTGATGCACACGTGGAGTGGCTGTTTCTGAGGGTGGGAGATGAAACACCTTGGGGCTGTGCTGAGTGCGAGCACCATCCAGCCATCACACAGCTCTCCCTCCCCACTATCGCTGTACCACATGCCATTTTATTTGTTCATGTTTGCAAGACTACATGGACTGTGCTGTTCTAAAAATGTGCAAAAGCATGTGGATAATGCTCTTTTTTCCTTTAAGAACATGAAGCCTTCTAAAAACCTTGGAGGTGAACATGGAAAAAGAGCCGCCCCTCAGTCTTAAACGCCACACTCATTTTCTATGAGATTTTCCTAAAGGGCCGTGTGGGGACCCACATAAAAAGCAATGAGTTACATTTATAGCCCTGTATATCCCTTCTAGAGCAGCACACAACCGCAGCTGACAGGCAAGCACCCCCTCCACCGTCCGCTCTCCTCCTTGCCACTCTGTTTTCCCGAGCCTGTGGGCAAAAGCAGCAAGTGCCCAGCAATTTTGGGCACAGACCTGGCACAGCTTAACCTGCGAATTGCTAAATGCTCTGCCGCGATTTTGGAGGCTGGCAGTGCTACCAGGAGCTGCAGTGGTGGCAGCATCGGTCTGTGCCCTGCTGACACAGCTGGGCTGGGCTGGGGCTGGTTCTCCGGCAAGATTGGGTTACAGGGCAGAAATCATAACAAAAGCAGGAAACAGATCAGCACTCCCTGGGTTTAACACCCTCTCCGGGGACCCTGCCGGCTTCCCAGCTGCAGATGGTTTTAACCCTGTCCTGAAATGCGTCAGCCTCTGCGCTGATGAAGTTGAGCCCGGCACATAAAATATAAGCCATTCAAGGCAGCAGAGGAATGGCCCCAACAGACGCCAGTCAGAGCCATCTGAAAGCTTTTACATCACTTTCTATGAATGGGCTCAGAAATATGAACCCTGCTGAACAGCATCCAAGTAAGAGTAGCCAAACTCTCGGGACAGAGTCCGTCAGCTGAGCTTTTGGGACGACCTTTTCCCCGTTGTTCCCTTCTGGCTCTGGGTGGTTTTGCCACCTGCCGTTGGGGCTGGAGCCTCCCCACAGCAGCAAAGCCTCTCCACCTCCTTGCAGCCTGGCTCTCCATGTTTTGCTGCTCTCAGTGCTGCGCTTCCAGGATAGGGTAGGAGGAAAACCCCAGCTGATCTCACTCAGCTTTACTGACTCGACTTCAGTGCCCTCAACTGCTTAGTTTTGGCAGCTGAGTTAATGCAATGTATCCATCAGACAGGGGACAGGTAGTCTTTCATGAAATAGATCAGCTCTGCAGGACTGGGAGTGTATTGTTTAAAACATCTTGAGGGAAATTGTGCAAACACATCACCAACTCCCTCAGGTACTGATCTGTCTATAGATGTTGGTTTTTCACTGTGCAGCAGAATGATTTAGGGGCAAGTCCTACCTGAGATGTGAAGTGGTGTTGCCCAGCATGGCACAGGAGGAGAGCAAGCTATAAGATCTCCAAACTATGGAGCTATGAGATCTCCAAAACAAGATGTTTGGGGAAAAGAGCACATTCCTCACATGGGGACAGCACTATCCTTGATCTCAGCTGGGAGCTCTGACATTCTGGAATCAGCAATCTCAAAAGGTGAACCTTTTAGAGGCTATGAATCTATTTCAGACACAAATCCAATGGCAAAAGGGGAGACAAGCACCTGCCAAATATCCTTGCTGCAAATTTGCGCAAGCGAAGGCTGCAGGACTAGAATGGGCTCACAGCTTCCTTCCAGCAGAGCTGTCCTAAGGGCACATTTGCAAAGGTGGTGATAGGCCTAGAACACGTCACCCTGCAAAGTTCCTGTAACTGGTGGAATGTGGAGGAATTTCTTAATTCAGTGGCCACTGTATTAAAAACACATGAAAACTATTAAAGAAAAAACAAGAGACATAGGAGTGAAGGATTATAAAAACCCAAACAAACCTCAAAACACGCCCACCCTGGAAATGTCTCCCATTCACAGTTTCACTGAATATTTTCTTTTAAGTCACCGCAAGTCTTCCCAGAAGAGCAACTGATGAGACATTAGAGATTACTTATTTTTCTTTCTAAAATATTGTTTTAAAATTATTATAGTGCCACATCAGCACAATCAGCAAGCTCAAAATAAAGAGAACTACAGTGACATAAGTATTCCTTTGACGTAAGATGCCTTTTAAATTACAGAGTCAGCCCTTCTGCTTCCTTTTACAAAGATACTTCCACTTTATCTCTTCTAGGCCACCCTGAATGCCCACTGGACATACACGTATTCTTGGTAGCTCTTTTGGTCATTTTGTGGGGAGTTTTTGGTAATTTGGTTTCATCCATGTGAAAATTCATTCTCTGCAGCAAATGAAAGGCTTTCACAAGGAGTCGTCTTTCCACTGGAGGCATGACTAGAGGCTCAATTGCTCTTCAGACCAAGTGTAATAAAAGAGGGTCTGTTGTGGAGAATACAGCTCCATTTTTCTGTATTAAAGCACAGAAATACAGTAACCTCCTGCACGGAAGACTGAGAATAAAACCAGCCCCACCATGCTGTATTTCACAATGAATATGAGTTTTTCAGGAGCTGGGGATGCAGAGCTGCAGCAGAGGAGCAGATGTGGCTGTTGCTGCAAGGTATGCCCCAACTAACACCCTCTCACCCTGCGGGTCAGCACGCACAGCGGCAACACGCTGGGCATTAGAACTCGTGCCGTCCCTTCATCCGTTACTGGCCTGGAGTCAAGGTTTGCTGAAGCAAGAGGCGAGCTGTGAAGTTTAAGGGGTTTATGGGGTGCCGATCGCCCTCTGACAATGGCAGGCATTTCCTGCAGCTACCAGATTTCCCTGCTGCATCCTCTTGGTGGGCTCAGTCCTGAGCCTGAGGCTGAGACGTGCTTTTTACCTTCTGCTGGACTACTCCAGACCTAATCTGTATGGGCAGAGGAATGGAGGGAATAAGGGACAAACTTCTATCTAAACAGAAAAAGGACAGGAGTGACCTCTTTTGCTCCTGCTACTACTTGAAAAGAAAAGGCAGAACATGGCACCACAGATGGCCACCTCCACAAATCATATTGTTTTATACACCTGGACGAACTAAAACTTGAACTGTGAATGCTACACAAAAGCAGAGCGATCTTCCATGGATGTGGCTTCATGTACCCATGCATCTCATCTGTGACCAGCAGGGATGGAGCCAAGAGAGCTGAATAACAGGTTTCTGAAAAATGGTCTTTACTTAGGTTCTGTTTGGTGACCCAAGAGAAAGACAGCAAAGACATGTATATTCCTCCTCCTTTTCCAGCACTAGTTACAGTTGATTGAGCCCTTCACACATCCCAAACTCATTACTTTGACACCTCAAAGTTTTCTCCTACTTTTAACTAACCTTGACTAACTATTTTTTAAAAGGCACCAGTTTTAAAGTTTTCAATATTTGGGAAAGCTTTTTTTTGGCTCCTCTGCAATGAGCAGAAGAACCAGATGTTGGTTTGTTTGCTTCCCCTTAAAACTGACCCACGCTGTGTGTTCTCCAGTTCTCATCTCTGCTACTTTCTGCAAGATGCTTAGTAAAGAAATTTTGCCTAACACTGAAAAATGCATACAGTCATATTAAAAAAAAATTTTGAGAGGTTAAACATGTGCTATCATTAATCAAGCAGAAACTTGCTTTCCTAAGGAGACAAAAAATAGAGAGCAATGATTAGTTGATCTCTTTTAGGAAAGCATTACTGTTTAGGGTAGCAAGAGGACTTGTGACTAGGGAGTTGGAACAAGGTGAGGACAAGAACAACCCCTCAGAATTTTGGCTTTCCAGATCTGGGGAACAATACGCCCAGGAACACATTCGGAGCACAAATTTCCAGATGGATCCTATATGCAATCTAAATGTCCACGGGTCTGGTTTCTTTTAAATTTGAAGTTGTGCTGTTAGGTAGTCCAACACACTGACCTAAATCCAATTTGGATGCATTCATATGAAACTGAGCACATAGGTTTAAATATAAACATCTGCACAGACAAGCAGTGACATATAATAACTTTTGGGGACAAGTGAATTTAGCTGTGCACAGATGCTGTGTTGAAACCTTGACAGTGGGTGTTCAGATTACTCTGCCTTCAGACTGTTCAAATGTTAATTAAGGACAAGAGCTCTCCCACTCCAAACTTGAGTCTTACAGGTCAAACTTAAAATGAAACCATCAGTTATGTGGGGCATTATATGCCCTACTTCCACCCGAAGAAATTAACTTGAAGAGGAGAGGGAGGAAGGATGAAAAACAACCCCTGGCTCTGTGTATTATTATTTTTTTGTAACCACATTGCCCTCCTTTATATGATAAAGCAGAAACGTGTGTATGGAATCTTTCAGTTACCAGTTGTGACTACATACACACACAGTCCAAAATCACACCTCTTAGCAAAATATAAAAGGCAAGTATTTTTATGCCATGGAGCACTACTGAATGTAGGGTATATTGACCTTAACAAGGCCTGGCAAGTAATAGCATCCATGGCCATTCCTGGGCTAATTCAAAATATAAAACTTGGCAAAATTTTCCATGTTCCTGGCCAAGGCCTTGTTAACAAGCACACAGAAACACATTATGCAAAGCAAATCAATACGTATTTTCCAAACATTTAAAATTTCAGGGTTTGAAAGACGCGTAGCAAAATCCTGTTAAGCAGACATTAGTGCTGACACATCCTTAGAAGAAAATCAATCCTCCCTCCATCTTCATAGTATAATGAACTAGCTGTCAGAAAAGATGCTACGAAGTCCTGCTATGCTAGGCTTGAATGTCTGCACAAGACTTTTAATGCAAAATCTCATTATGAGCCTTAGCTGGGCTCTTGCACTCATCTCTTACAAAACCTCCAGCTGCTTCCATTAACAGTCACAAGCTGAACCACGAAAAAACACATTTGTATTTTATTTATTTAAGGCATCGATCTCTCTCTCTGGCTGCCTAGATTTTGCAGATGGATTCCTGACCGAGCTGAAGAGTATCTGCAGGACACAAACCTCTCCATACACCCATTGCGCAACACTTGTCCGTGCCGTCTCTGGGCACCAAGCAAGACTCCTTCCCACTCACACCTCCTGCCTGACCCCTCTCCGTCTTCCAGAATCTCAGCCCACTCATTTAACACAGGCTGAAACAGGACAAACAGAAATTTCTTGGCTCTTGGCTGCTTTGCTTAGGTTTACCCATATGCAAAAGGTTAATCAAGAATGGATAAAATTTTACTCCAGCTTTCCTTTGGCTAATCTGTTGTACTGCAGCACAGTGGAGTTTGAATTGGTTTTGACTTCGCAAGAAAAATACTATTCCTTGTTAGTGTCTGCAACAGGCAAAACCAGCCTAAAATACTTACAGATTCTTTATTTGTGCTATCCCTGCTACCATTCTCTCTCACAGGCTTCTTTAGGCATTTATATGCTTTCCCCAGTATGTATATTGGACACAATAAAGAGATCTGGAGTTGAAGGTCTCTAAGTAGTAAATCAAAATGACCAAGAATGCAAAGTTCTTGCTCAGTGTGGAAGTCCCTCCATGCAGCATTAGATGCTACTAGCATTTTTTTTTTCAAGGATGGGTGTCTTTAAAGAGATAGATGCCTAGGCTCCCTAAAAGTAGATGTAATGAATACCACCGTAAGCCCTACATTCAGATTTCTCATGGAATTCAATCTTCAGACAAGAAATGTTCTCTCTGAAAACCATCAAATATTGTGCAAGTACAATAATGTGATGTACTACATTCGTGGTATCACCTGTCCCAGGCTACTGGCCAGGCTCAGGGCTGCTGGGTGTGATGGTGGGGGACAGCAGAAACAGCCGGGTTTGGGGCTAGGTTTGGGTCCAGGTTTGGGTTCAGGACCAGGCCAAGGTGATGAGCTTTTGCTACTCCCTTGCAGAAGCATCCCTATGAGTATAGGAAACCAAGGACCAGCCAAGCAGAGGCAGGGAAGCTTGACGGAATATTGTCCTGGTTTGAGGTAAAACAAACAATTTTTCTGTTTTACAATTTTAAACTCATAAATCTCCTTATCTCTTCCTCGCCTTTCTTTTTGGGCGGAGGAAGGGCCATCTGTCATTCTAGTTTTGGTATATTTGGCTGAAACCGTGACAAATATTAAACAACATCTTACGTCAAACCACTGTGGCAGTTTGGTTCTAATGCTTCTGCGAGTTCAGCAGACAAAATGCCACACTAACAATTTAGTCTGATCTTTCCCCTTCCCTGGGATGCTGCTGAAGTAGATGTCAGGAGACAGGAGTACTCCTTTAACTGTAACAAGCAGGAATGACTACAGGGGCTTCTGAGCAAGGTGGCCAAAGGAGGAGAAGCTTCCTAAGATGACAGTGAAGGGCTTATTGTATGAGGCAGTGCATGTGCCTATCAAGCTATCTTGTACCAACTTTTTGTCCTAGTAGCTGCTAATTAAAGCACACAGCTCTTCGTTGTTAGCAATTAACAATTTACTTGTTCACAAATTGCTAACGAAGTAACAGCAGCAGCACTGCTTCATGCAGACCACATGCTCAGGGGTCTGACTCAATGGGATGCTGAGCAGCGTTTGCAAAGCGCTCAGTGCCCTGCAGAATCAGGTGCGGGAATGTCACCTCTGCCACATCACTTAACATTGGTTTTAGAGCTCCGGGATGTTTTGGGGAAATTCGCAAGAAATAAAAGGAATCTGGGATAGCAATATAAGGGGCAGCCGACTGGAATGTGTCTTATTTTCAGACATTGTTAGATACACCTAACAACATCCTCTCAAGGGAAAATAGTCCCCCCCCCCCACGAGCCTCTTTCAAAACTGTCACAAACAGCATGCACAGCACGGCAACTTTCTGATGGGGAATGACTCTAAGTAGGTACAGAAAATGCATGGATCAGTTAGACACATCTGAGCGCTTGCAAACTCATAGCTAACAGCATGCTGTAGAGAGCAGAGTATAGCGGCAGCTGGGTACAGATGCAGACTTGAATTTTGAATACGAGCCCAGGAGTATTGCTGGTGTGTGCTACAATCCCACAGCAGCACTGGGAGAGTCCACTAACAGGTATTTCCAACTATTCCTTCTTCCTTCTTGTGATGGCTTCCCATCTGAAATTTTCATTTCTCCCACAGTTTTCTTGTATTACTCCTCTGCATGGAAACATAACGGTACAAAGTGCTGAAAATACAATGTTTAGTTTCCTTCCAAGACATTAATTCCACAGGTAATTTTGTTATGAAGTTGAACAGCCCATAGTGCAGCCTAGGTGTTTTGGCAGCAAGCTGATGTTAACAAACACCATTATTTGTCCAGCAAGTTTACATGGAAATAAATACAAAATCCCCAGGTGTCGCTTACAGTGTAGCCAATGTTTTTCATTTCATTCATAAATATAACACGCTGTTCAGCCCACACACCTATTTTATAGCTCTAATGAAGAATAGAGAGCAAAATTCACACATAACGGTGGTCCCACCACCTTTCAATGCACGTCGGTAAAAGACAGAGATTGATCAAACAGATATAGCTCCAAGCATGCAAATGCGATACACGAGGAAACATGTCAAGAATTTTAATTGTACTAGCTAAGAAAAACCCGTAACTAAGAGCGAATAGATTGCCTACATAAGAACACACAGCTGGAATGACTTTAGTCCCCACGGCACTGCTAAGAGGCCACTTTATGGGTTTGGATTAGAAGGAGAAATGCCTTTAGCCAGGCACAGCAGGACAGATTGGAGTCGGTCAGCTCCAAACCCATAGACCTGAATGGCTCTTACAGCTCCTGAATAAGTTAGTACAGGACACACAGATCCAATAACATTTGGATCTCACTATTGGTGCCTGACACTGATGGATTTATCAGGGTGCATCAACTATTTTCCATCTTTAGTATGTTGGTGGTTTTAAATCTGTATTTTGGATATATCAGCACTAATCCATTTATCACCCATGTTTTTAACATGGCAGGAGACAGCAGCTACTGACAGAGGAGGGACATGCTGGTGGTACACAGGCAGCTCATGAGCACCTTGACGTTCCTCTGCAATGGCAATACTGCACACATGTCAGCATTTATTTATATACCAAGACTCCAATTCCCTGCCAACTGCCCCAGTACTCTGAGGATGTACTGGAAAAGAAAGACCTTACACTGGTGGTCCCTCCACACACAGTCCCTTACGCCTGGGACTGAAGCCCCAACAAAAAACCAAGACCCCTGAGGGTGCTGGGCTCACCCCAGGAGAGAGCAGGCTTGGCCCCTTTCCACCTTACTGGCCATGGCCATTAAAAGGGCCACTCCAGATGAAATTTCTTGGCCTAAAACTAAGAAACAGCCACACAGGCAGTGTCATTCAGTGTGGATTTAATTACCCCAGGCTGCATGCAGACAAAATCCTCATCTGATAAATACTGCCAGATCAGTGAACTGGAAGCAATGTGCCTGACTTCCCCCTGGATTTGTGAGTATCAGTGACCTCGAAACTTTTTATTAAGCCATATGATTGCATGCTGCAGGCATATGTGTGAAAGAATTCCCAGGGAGGGATGTGGCTTGTGGCACCTGAAATCCCTCACTGGCCATTTACAAACCATAAGGAAAAGTTGACAAGTTCCTAAAGCTTAGAATTATCATTTTTTGTTAGAGGCTTAAAGTTTGTGTGGACATAGCACACCACCAGATTGATGCCAGACTTGCTTTTTGTGTATGTTATTATAGATGTGAAAAATGACACAGATTTATCCTTATCTCTATAAGGACTAAAATTATTCCGTCTGTGCAGTGCTAATGAATAAAGACTATTCCTGAACTATGACAAAATCCCAAGCCGTGAGTTTTGTTTGCCATGATCGTGTTTGAACTCTTATTTATAGGCAGAAAAAAATGCATTTTTAAACCCTTTTCTAAAACAGTTTTCTATCTCAAATTTTTCATTTTTCACTGTAAACAATTCATAAGGCTTTTATCAATTGTTACACTCCCCAAGCTCCCCAGTTGTATCCTATCAAAGGTGGGGAAATCATACATAGCTTTTCACTGTATAAAATACTATAAACAATATATAATGAGAAACTGGTTATTAAATGGATCTACTTCAGCTGCTCCCAAGCCACTCATCAAGGAAAAAAAAAACATATTTTCCAAATATGTTTTTAAATATTTCCCCCCCCCTCTTTTTAGTATAGCAGATTTCATTATTGCATGGCAGGATAATTCATCCATTTCTGGTGCACAAACTCCTAGACGTAAATCTTAGACCTGGAATGATGCTCAGGAGCTAGATTGCCATAACTGCCCAGAAGGGACATCCTGACCCAGTCATCTCTTGCACATCCCATGGCACACAGAAAAGTACCTACCTTACTTGAGGGGTCCCCAAGTCATTTTTATCCCTTCTTTCCTGTCAACTATTGAATTAAGGTTGTTGGAAAGACTGGAGACTCATGATCTAGAGCATAGGGGTGGCCAAGATGGGTCCTACTATGGAGGACAAGTTTATAGTCTCCAGTTCTGGCTGTGCTTCCCAAGGGCAAAGAGTAATTATCTCACACAAGCTGTTTAGTCTTCTACTTATCTACAATGTACTGGCCCTATCTTTTGATTCCTTGGGAGGTTTCTCTTCATCAGCAGGTCTTTCAGCTCTTTTCTTCATAGAAAAAACTTTCTAAAACATTACAAGTGAGTCTCACAAAAGTTGAAAGACTTTGCTTTAAGCTGCTCCACATTGTACTGTAGCTTCAAACCCTACAATGAATAACTTCATACTGCAATTTCTACATTTTCCTCTTCAGTAAAGTGCAGGTTTTAAATTCTAAAACATTAACATAAAGAAACAAAATTCACAATGATCTCTACATCTGTTACCTGGGAATGACACAAGTTAGCAAGATCAGATCTGCCACCTCCGAGACCGTTACTTCCTTTCAATTCCCGTGCCTGAAGCTGTGCCAGGTCCACAAACCTTATAGGAAGGACTCAAAACTCTGCCATAAAGAGATCTCATCCTGCTATCTATCATCTAGAAAATAGTCTGAGCTCTCAAGCCTGAGATTTAGCATCCAAAAAGTGTGTAATATTGAATAGCAAGTTTTGCCCTTCCCTCATTCATTCTTTCCCAAAATGGGGTGTGCAAATCAATGACACTGAATGATGAAAGAGTTAACATCAGTAGCACTGTGGTAGAGAAAAATCAGTAGAAAGGCAGAACTTGTTATCTGGAGCAGGTAACTTCAAAGTAGCCTGAGCAGTGACTGATGATGAAGTAATGGTGATAAGAAACACCCTTCTTCACGTGCTCTCTCCCTGCAGCAATCTGGAGACATTGCAGCTGAGCATCACACCTCTGGCAGTGTCCCTGCACATCTGTAGCATTCATTGAGAAGAAGTAAACGGCATGTCAGCTGGAAAGAGTGGTTTCCTCCACCTCCCTGACCTTCTGCAGCAAATTTGTCCCAAGCTCCAAAGGGAAAAAATGCTGTTGTGTATTTTCTTAGCACATTGGAGTTGTCTGCATCTGTTTTCATTGTTATTTAATACGTTAACATTTAAGGTTACCAGCTAATGTTCTGCTGACTGAAAAATAAAGTAGCATGGTAAATTGTCTGAAATTATCTTATCTGAGGAGAAGGGATAGAAAGACTCAGAAAAAGGGGAAGCAGTGCAGGACAGCATGCATTCAGTTGTCTTTTCAAAAACTTCCTTCCGAAAATGAGAATTGTTGAAGGATGTCTCCTTCCTTCCCCCTGCAGATCTCTTCCTTCCTTGAACCAAACTACAGGCTCCAGCAACAAGGCAGCTAATAATAAGCTCTTCAGCTGAACTCTAGGAAAGCAGCTTGGTCAAGGCTTTGCCTGCCAAGTGCTGACCAACACGTGTTCCCAGCTGCCAGCAGTGACTCACCGCAAGCCATGTTTTTTACATGTTTTTTAGCCATCTCTTCCTCAGAGCACGTTTTGCTCCAAACAAGGCCTCCCACTTCCAAATGATGGGGTCAAAGGCACTTGACTCACAGTCCTCCAACCATATCTCATGTCAGCAGGGCATCCAGGGACTACTCTGGTCACAATATATTACACAACTGCTCTTACACTATGGCTCCTGAAACAAAACACCCATTGCTGCTGTTATTGCTGCACACACGCAGCACTGGGATTTCTACAGTGCTGGCCAGCAAACAGGACTGGGTTCCACTCAAAATGACCTTTTATCACAGGTTTATATAACAAAACCTGCTTCTTGCCTTGGGCTTCTCCCATATTGCCTTCTCTTACCAGTGAGGACAAAACCAAAGAGGGACCACCAGCTCCAACAGCAGGTATAACATTTCCTACTGGTCAGGCTGCACTTTTGCCCCATGAGCAACCTCTGGTCCTTCGCTGGAAATGCTGAGCCATCTGGCCAGTGAATTTGGAGTTTTATTTAAAAGAAGTGCATGTTACCTGCCTGAAAGGAGAAGCCTGGTGCCAGGTGAAGCAGCCAGTGCTGCTGAAGGCAGGTGTCTCCCACCCCCTCCAGAGGTTGCTCAGAGGCTGCCTGGAAACGCAGGGAGGACTGTAGAAATGGGAACACACCGAGCTGCATTTTCTGAGAGAGGGGATATAAGCCCTTCAGGAGCCACAAAAGCACAAGCACTTCCAGGGAAAAAGCACATGTGCTGGTGCAGGGTGATATGGAAACCAGCCCAGCTCTACCCTGTGCTGCCCCAAGATGCTAGGAAAGATGAGGAAGAGGATATGGGAGGAAGTCTGGGCTCAAAGATAGTATGGACAAAGAAGGCTTCTTGAATCACTACACAACTCTCACCAGCGCTAATGCTATGGCTTCATGACCCCATTCCCCCTTTAGGTGAGGCTCTTCTTCTGAACTGCAGACATCTGGGATACCTCCCTGACCACAGTAATGCTGTTTTCAAGAAGGAGAAGTGTATTATGGTTGTTTCCTAAGGGTGGAACTACCCTGTCTCCTACTTCTGTGGTGAAATCTCCTCCTCCTGCCACTGCCAAACTGCTGGCCCTTTCCTTCCTCCCTGCTGCCCCACTAAGTGCAACAGCACAAGCATTTCAGGAAATACTCAGATAAACCTTGCATTTCTAAGGGAAAAAATGACTCACAAGTTAACACGCAAAAATCCCATCATGTCACAACAGTGCACTTACTATTGGGATAGGAAGGATAGTGGGGTACCGCTCCTTGCAAAACCTTTCACAGTTCACTGCAAGAGCATGCTGACCAGGGACAGCTAGGTAGTGGGCAACACAGAAGGAAGCTATTGTTATAGGTGTAAATGAATCCTAATATTTTTTACTCAGCTGGAGGTGATAGAAATGAAAAGTTAACATTTCTTCCAATTTCTCAAGATTTTTTTTTTTTTTTTGCTATTCCAGGGCCNATGTGCAGCCTTATGGAAGGACTTTCCAAGCCACAGATGCTGGCTCTGTGGTTGGCTGATCTATCCAAAATAAAGCTCAACAGCAGGGAGCGGTGGAGTAGTTCAAGGGGTAGAAGAGGTCATGCGAATGTGATCCCCACCTCCTAAATACCGCATCTCCTATCGCTGCCTCCTCCTGTTCCTTTTGGGATGGAGGAAATTGTTGACTTATTTTTGATTTTCAGTCTGCTTTTCCTATCCATTTGCCAAGTGGGGTTGTTGAAAGTGACTCTTGTTGCAGCCGCTTTCCCAGGAGAGAAAAAACAAGGTGAACTTTTATTCCGATGGCTTACAGTTGAGAAGGCAGCTAGGAGCTTGGATGATGGCCTCCTTTGGTTGCTCCAAGACAGAGCTGGCCCTGGGAGAGCTCAAAGGCCACCACATTACCTCCCCGTGGTCAGAGAGACAGCAGTCACCCTGCCCTGGGAAAAGCTGTCAGCTGCAGAGACTGAAATGTTTCCCTGAGAGAAAAAGAGCACAAGAGCCTTGAAAAGAGGAGCCACAAAGGCTGCTGACCCCTGTGCAGAGATGCGTGGCACCACCTTCTTCACATGAGAAGGCTGTTTTCAGTGAACAAGCATTGAGAAAAGGAAAGAAAATAGAAAAAAGGAAAGAAAATGGAAAAAAGGAAAGAAAATGGAAAAAAGGAAAGAAAGTGACCCTGTGTTCCAGTTGGTTTTGACATCGGAATGCATTCATACCGTATATTTTTACTTCTTTTTTGAGAGGAGTGCACAGCATATATCCTGGCTCAGCTGCCAACACAACTTCCATAAACCTGCAGGAGGTCCCATGCCACCACCCTTGGGAACACCAACAAACCTTGCTGCTGTCTGTGGGCTGAAGGAAAGCCCAGCTGGGCAGAGGACATGCAAGAGGCACAGAACATTTTTTAGAGCCAGTACATTAATTTTTGTTCAGGCGTCGGCTTCATTTTCATGACACTAATGATCAAATAATGGAACCAACCACTTCTTGTTTCTAATCAGGGCTATTTCTGAAGCACTGCATTTGCCAAGAAAATAATTCAAGTCTAAAAATCACACTTTCCTCTGGGCAGACATTAAAGCAAGGTGGATAATAGGACTGTGCCTGTAAGTACCCTACACACTTACCCTAAGCACTATGCAACAGTGAGCTGAAAGACCTGCTGCTACTTACCAAACCTTTTGTAGCCAAAGGACTGCACCTCCTCCTCCTCTGCAAAATCGTCTGGAGAAAGAAAGAAAGACATAGCAACAGATTATTACCTCTACCACTGGAAAAAGATTGGAAAAATTTTTTACAGGTGCACATTTATAAATTAATGTACTTGGAAGTTTAATCAATTTTTAAGGCATGCTACTGATCTTCCCTTCCATTGCTCATATCCCACCTCTGTCCTCAGGTAGAAAAGGCACTAGAGCCTTTCTCCCAACCTGTATTCCCAATGGAAATACAGACTACAAATGGTTTATCACCTGGCAGCTATCTTAAGGCCTGTTTGGTTGTCCAAGTATAGACCGAAGCAAACATGTCCCTCATCATGACGATGGCCACGATTGTCACCAGTGTGCTGCATGGGCAGGATTGCCTAGACCATAGCACTTGCTCCAGTCCACTGCCTGCACCTCTGAGATGAACAGGCTCAGGTTATACATGCACCAGCTGGGCTGTTTGCACAAAGTGCCATGTGCAGTTATGCTGAGTAACAAGAGAGGTGTCAGAGGGGATGGCTGTCCGTCCATCCACCACCTTCCATGGGCACTAGCTTGGACTGAACAGGCAAGATCCAATAAAACATGAGTAACAGAACTGACAAAATCAAACAGATGAGAAAAATAAAAACTATCTAAGACCTTTTGTTCTCCTCTTTACCAGCTAGTAAGCAGTAAAATGCTAATAATCACATTTTTATTTTGTCAGAAGCTTGATTTCTCCCCACTTCCTTCCAGCAGCTAAAGAAAAGGTTGGCATCAGCAGAAGAAATACACCCACGACTTCTTTAAAGAAAAAAAAAAAAAGAAAAGGATATGTCTATGTTCATGTGTTCAGGCTCCTTCTAACAGCACAACCCCTCTTTCTGCTGAGTCAGGAAGGCGAGAGCCCTGCCTTACCACCAGCACCAGCTTCTGCACCAGGCAACCGGCTGCCGAGGAGGGCAGCACAGCCCAGGCTGATCATCTCCCTCTTCCCTATTTCGTGGTGGGGGGAGCAGACGAGATCCATTCCCCCTTCTGCAAGCACTGTTTCAGGTGGTGGGGAAGCCTCTGTAGTGCTCTCTTTAAACAGGACTTAAGACACAGCTACCCAAGCGGAAAGCCTGCCTCCACACTGGGGAAAATGCCATGGAGAAGTGGAGCAATCCCAGCTCTCTGAAACCTGGCTGCTCCTAGGCTTTTGTCTGCATCGTGGGGAGGCAGACTCCGCACACTGGGGAGCTTCAGTGGCTGCTCACCACCTTGTGCCACCCTTCCAGCATGGGATGCTGAGGAAGCTCACTCACATGCAACCTCTCCATCCAGTCCTTTCCCTGGCATGAAGGGAGAAAGAAACAGAAGCTCACAAGCCAGCCAAGGGATTCACCAGAAGGGAACATTTGATGAGCAGTGATGGAAAAGCAGGCTTGAAGCAGAAAAACAGGCATGATAGAGTGAAAGGTCTGTGCTTGGTTAGACCTTTGTTAGACTTACTGCACACAAGCGGGTTGCTCTGCATTATGAAACTGGGCTAACTGGTGCCACAGCTAACTCAAGCCACAACAGAGCGTTGGAAGGATAAATGAGAAGGTGAAGCAAAAACACAGTCCTCATCTAGGCTTAACAAAGTCTGAATTATTTGAGTGTACATCCAGCAATAGACAGGACCTGCACGTCTTTCTGACCTGCAAGGTGTCCAGCACTGAAATCTGAGGGAGACGTTGCCTGGTGCAGCAAAGCAGCCTGTGAAATGCACCATTCTGCAGAACACCCTCTTTTACTCAGACAGCACTTCTAACAAAACAGCTCAAAACTCAGATTCTTCACCAGGTAATAGATATTTTTCTCACTGCCAGAGGCGCTCCTGTCCGTATCTTAAGCTAGACCCCCAATGCAGAGGCTCATTTAAGAAATGGAAGAGCCAGTGGATGCTACTTAGGCAAAGCAAACACATCCTAGTTTTGAAAGCAGAAAGAATCCTTTAAAATAAACAAACCAAACAAACCCTCGTGATCGTACCAAATGTTATCTAATGACAAGGTCACCCAACAAAACATGACAAATGCTAACAAACCACAAACAGTTGACAACCAAGCTTCTCATCCCAGCAGCAACCTACTCAGGAAAAAAAATCTTCCCGTCTTGCACAAAAGATAAACGTTGCACACACAGAAAAAAAAAAAAAAAGAAAAAAAAAGAAAAAAAATACCAGATCCAGAGCCCTCTGCTTCCTGCCCTCTCTTGCTATCAGGGCCATAACACAATCGCCTCTTTTGTTTCTCAGGAGCGTAACCTGGCTTATCCTAATGCATATCTGATGTACGCAGCCAGGATGTGTTTAAAGGTTGCGGCTTCA
This sequence comes from Thinocorus orbignyianus, assembly GCA_013400375.1. NCBI lineage: Eukaryota > Metazoa > Chordata > Aves > Ciconiiformes > Thinocoridae > Thinocorus > Thinocorus orbignyianus. The sequence goes on from VXBW01008243.1 coordinate 72,690, forward strand.
TCCTACGACACATCTCCAAGACCTTCTTCCTGGATGGCAGAGGCTGGCAAGCCTCTTCCTTACTCATTTTGTGTTTCTGGCTTAGCCCAACCACACAGCCCCCTGGCCAGGCATTTATAATCATATTTCTGTTTCTCTGGATTTTTTAGTACTTGCAACATATATATATGTTTTACATACACACATTGTATATATTATTTATATTTACATACAAACTTACATTTTTGTATTTTTATATATATACACATATTTACAACACTGTGTGCTGTGCTTGCTAGGGATGAATTATTTTTCCAAGTTTTTAATAATTTCTAATTATTCATTAATCTCCCAGTTTTGAAGAGCACTTTTAGCATTTGAAACAAAGAAGTGGAGATGGGCAAGGACAGTTTTGTCAACAGCTGATCTGCCTCCCTGCTCGCTAAAATCTAAAATATCAGCTAAAACCTTTTTTAAGGTTTTTTTTTAAGGTTTACTATCAACAGGCAATGATGCATTTTAGGACAAGTATATTAAAATTATTTAACAGAATAAGATCAGTGGTCTTCCAGTCACAGCTGCCACTAGGCACTTTGCTCAAATCACGTGCAAATAAAACATTTTACAATATTAACTGCAATGTAACTATAAAGTTTGAGGAAAATAAAGATGGGAGGAATAAACTAATAAAACAAAGTTAGTCTAAATGTTTAGAAATGAACAGCACTGTACCCCTTAGGGGGGAAAAAAAAAAAAAAAAAAGACTAGGATGGGTTGAAAGTCCTACTTCAAAAGAAAAATCTTTGAAATATTAAAGTTATAAAAAAGGTCTATACATTTAAGACCTGAGGCAAAGCCATGTGCCCCAGGCTGCTCCTCCCAAGCCTTTCAGGCAGGATTGCACTCACTGGAGGCAGCAAAAACTTGGCCCTCAGCTCCCTGTTCTGGTGCTGAAAACATTAAAGATCTGTCACAAGAGCTGCAAAAAGCTTAAAACTTTGTGGTATCTCTGAATCAGGGAAATACAAGAGAACTAAAGTCTTCCTTGAAAAGGGAATTGCTTTTCTAGAGAAAACTATGAAAATGTGATCTGTGATGAATTACAAAGGTTAAGAAAATACACACGAAGTAGGAAAGCAAATAGTAAGAAAACCTCCAGCATGTTTTTGTGCCCTATGCTTTTAAAGCCAGTATCAGAAACCAGAGTGGAAGAAATTAATGAGTTTTGAGCACTGGTGGCTGATATTACAAAAGGAAATGTTGCATTTTTACATCAATGTTGCCCATACACTTGAGTCAGGCTGCAACTGGTGCAAGAGGGTTTTGTTTGACATCATGAAAGCCATTAAGTTAGAAATATTTTACTTCAGTTTAAGTCCAGCCCTTCTCAGTTACAAAGTGGACTGTAATGAATGCAGTATTTCCACTACATACATCTACATTTATATATAGGAAAGGCTTATTTTCCTGGGTGAAAAATAAGAATGGCATACTTCTCCCTGAAGCAGACAATAAAGCAGAATCCATTATTATGTCCCAGACAGAAGAATGAACTATTTAGTGCTGGAAAGATGAGCCATAATTTAATTATAAACTGGCCTACGGAGCTCTCAGTTGTGAGCTGAAAGAGAGGGAATGCAGAATAAGATGAAGAAACACAAAAAGCTATGTGATTTCTTATTCCACTGACTTCTACTGAGCTCTGGCAGAAGGAAGGTCCATAAAAAAGGTGAACTTTTGGGCAGAACAAAAACACATGTGAGCAACCAATTGTATTTAACCGCATAGGGGAAGGACCACCAGAGATCTCCTGTTTCATAAGCTTTACAAGAGTCTCCTTGGAGGTTACAACAGATTGTCACGCAGGGCTTACAGCAAACCGCTAAAAATGAGTGGCTAGCTATAGCAGAGCAGCAGTACCTCAAATATTTGTGAGAGTCAGTACAAAGCAAGAGCTCTGGTCAAAAAAAAAAAAAAAAAAAAATGCTTTGAGATATTTTGGCAATATCCACACCCTAACGAGTACCGATGCCAAATTCTGCTTGCCTTCCAGTTATAAATTATTACTGTAACACCTCTAATAAATACAGTTGTAGAGTTAAATAAGTTACAGTACAATGCTTCAAGGGAGTGGAAATTATAAAAAGGCAGTTCAGCTGGGGATTAGCACAGCGAACAGAGGGAATTCATTTCATCTAAAACAAATTAGACTCTCATTTGATTAATTTGCTAGAGGCAAAGCAAAAAATCTGTGGAGTAGAACTGTGTAATTTCTAGTTCTTGTTCTTAAATCTTAAATAAATTAATCATGGACCACTTACGAGTCACTCGGAGGTCAACTAAGAAAAAGCTGGCCAGCAGCCAGAAAGGATGGCAAATCTGCCCCGGGACTATGTAGGGCCGATAACCGCTGCACCGCTCAGTCCCCTCACCAGAACAGCACCAGAGCTGAGGAGCCTTTGGAACAAGGTGATTTTAGGGAAATTGTTTCCATTTTCTCCCCTTCCTTTCACGGATGTCATTGCTGGCATAGGGAAGGTGTCACAGAAGGTTGCTAGTACACGTCCAGCTGCCACCTTTTAGCAGTACACCCTGGTCAGCCACCTAAACGTAATTAACTAATGAAGTAAAGCAGACCTCAGAACAATTAGAGATGCTGGGTTGTATGGTGCCTGTAGACACGTGGTATCCAATCACTCGTAGAACTTCTGTGTGCAGTAAACATAGGTTTAAAGTCTTGGGGTTTTGAATTAAGAAAAGACACCAATATTCTACACTGCATTTCAAAATCTGGGGAAATCTATTTCAGGAGAGAATGAGGCATATGGGCTGAAAATTGTCATGCCAAGTTTCAGCTCAGATTTTAGAAGTTCTTTTATAATCCCCCTGAAAACTCAATTTACAGTGCATTAGAACTTACCCCTAAATACCACACTGGGAACTCAAGACTGTAAGATTAATTTGTAGCAACAATGATATCCAGTGTGAGAATTTCCTTTAAAATAAATCTCTCTCTCAAAGAGCTTTACTGGTTAGGGCCCTGCATTTCCCACTGACTTAATGGGAATTATATAGTTATACCCCAAGTGCAACTCTGTAAAATTCATGTTAATATTATCAAGAACAGATTTCTTTTTTTTTTTTTTTTTTTTGTACCATTTGGAAAGAAGTTATGCCCATTAGTTGCAACTGATTAAATTCCTCTCTTTAACCCATCAACCAGCATGGATGCAGAACCCTGTTCAGAACTGTAACAAGTGCATCTCCTTCATGAGGGACCGCTTGCAGTGTCAAAAAGTTACTTCTGCCTGCTCTCTCCATCTCAGCCTTCTCATGGAAAGGCAAAATTTGTCTACTTGTGAGGTTTCTGTAATATTAACAACTGTTCAGACAGATGAGAACAGTGAATACCAATATCTCTCTCATATCACATTTCAAAAGCTTTTTGAGCAGCCACCAGATTTATACGCATTTCTGGTCACTATTAACTGGGTCTACATTCAAAGTGCTGACCTAGAGGTGAAACAGAGCCAGCAGAAGCACAGCAAGCAGCTGTGGCCTTCAGATGTTGATGACTTCACCAGTCTAATTGGTTTCCACTGGTTTTCATAGCTTTTATTCTGGACAGTCTCCTGCTTGTATTAACAGGCTGCTCTTTCCCTTTTCTCTTCACAGATGCTTCATTTCACTTGTCCTCTCCTCCCGCCTTTCTCTGCTACTTTTTCCTTACATCCCCTTTTCATACTCAAGTCTTTCTCTCTGCTTCTACTTTGATAAACTCTCCCTCATAAAATCCCACTCCACATCTAAAACCTTTCCCTATTGACAAGGTCCCAGGTTGACGTGTCACACTCACAATGTCACTGTTGCAGGTTGTGTGTGTTGTGGCCGTATTTTCCACTTGGTCCTTTGACTTGTCACACTAAACTTCTTCGGATTGGGATTACACAGATTCAGCTGTGGCTGAGATTCAGCTGAAGCAGTACTAGAAGAGAGCCCACCTTCCTGCATCCCAAAACATCCTTTGGGATGTCATTTCAGCCTGGATTCTGGAAATGAGACTGAAGCTTTTCCCTATGTCTGTCCTTCAGGCTACTGATCTGGGTATTTATCTTCTTTCAGTATCGCAAGAAAGCAAGATGCAAGGTCCCAGACCAGAGATCCTCTCTTGACGCATACCCTAAGACTTGGATTGTGTCTCTCTCTCATCACCTAACACAGGCATAAAAGAAACAAACCAAGAATCATGACAAATGGGTGCATTTGAATATTCTAGCCTCGGCCTACTCCCCCACTGCTATGCCTGAAAGATGGGAGAGTTCACATTAAGAATGCAAAAAAAACAAGACACAAGATTAAGAAATTCAGAGGTACAAGAATGATGGTTCTAATTTTGCTTTTTAGGCACAAAATGAAGACAGTAAATGGGGCTGTTTCTTGAACAAAACGTGTGAGCCCTTAAGTGCCACAGAGCACTGCTACAGTACTGGGGTCAGGACCAGCTGCATGGTGCAGAGGGTCGACCTAGAAGTTAAAAGTTTAAATCATATCGTATTTCAGTGTAATGATTTAAGAGCAAACAGATCTGTTCTCATTAGTGCACTGAAAAATTGTGCCTCCCTGCCTGTATGTTACAGGAGGCAATTAACAACAGCATTAAAATGGCATACACATTCCTAACAACACACGTCTCTATTACCTCCCATAACTCACTCACTTTGCTCCCCAGCGACATCCCAGTCTTCACCTCAAATTTATGCACCAAAAGGGATTGCAGTTTTAGGTAGAAAGAGTCAGACTGCAGAGACAATTCATCTTAGATTGCTCCCTCACTCGTAGAGACCGCGCTCACATTATTAGGAGTATCAAGTTCACTTTCAGTGCCTGGTAAAAAGCGTCTTTATTTTGCTTTCCAAGAGGGAGGGCTGGAAGGGGAAAATCTCTGTTCTGACACACAGAACCTCAGGATAAGGAATGTTTGGTGAAGCTGAAGATAACTGGGTACGCATCCTTCACAGCACTGAACTGCTTTCATCCTTGACATTTCTTCCAGTGCTCGCTCTTTATTTCACTCTGGTTTTGCTCTGCAAGGTCTGATCAGCTCACTTGCTCTGCAAGACTACCTTTCCCTCCTTACCCTAGCAGGCAAAGGTGTTTGAACTTCTGGGCACAATGGTCTTTGAGTGCGGATCTAAGCAAACTGGTCAGCAGTTGTGACAAAAAAGGGCTCTGTTCAGCTCTCAACTGTAGCAAAATCAGTCTAGAATAAATTTATGTTATACAAAGGAGGAGCAGAAAGAGCCACAAGAGATTTTAAACAACTCCTTTCTTCACAGAGACAGGCTTGCTGGCGCTATTCTTAGTCCTGTGTGGCTGGGAAAAGTAGGATACTGAAAGCAAAGATGAACAATTACAACTTCTTACCCCAAGTATTCATGTCATAAATAGCCTATATGCTAATTCTACTAAATACCCATTGCAGTTGTACAGAAGTATTTCCACGTGTACAATAGCAGATTTCTCTCGTATTTTCACGGCTTCTAACACTCTGCTTTCCTCCATATAATGAGAATATCCTTTGACACATGCACGCATGATCATCTTTCTCATCCATCTGTTTAAAATCCTCTGTGCTACCAACCAATTCAGGATACATGCTGACGGTATAGTAGCATTGCTCGGGATTTGTTCTGCGTTGTATCACACATTTATTATAAGTGCTCGTGCCTTTGAACTGCTGCAGTAGGGTCCTGTGACATGTCCAACACACACCACTCAGAGCTCCTGCATATGTTTCATGTTTATGTCACTATATTCATATAAGCTCTGTTATAACTGGACTAAGTAAAGGTTATTGGATCACTCCACTTCTAATCCTCGGTTTTCAGATGCTTTCTGGCTTCTGCAAAATGCTCTGGACTGGATTTGATTGAAATTGGCAGTTTGAAGTTTCTATCCAGGAAAGACCTCTTTGCAGATGACTATTAGTTTGATTTTGTGCACATGAAGAGAGAGATAAATTTTTCTCCAGCATTAGAAAATTAGAACATTTATTCCTTTTTTCTTTAAATATAGCAGTGGCATCAACACAGTTTGAAGGAAAGATGAAATCTGTCAAAAAGGTAGACACCATATAAATTGATTACTTATTTTAAGACTTTTCAAAGCAGCCAAGAAAGAGCAACTGAAGCTGCATTCACACCCAGTTTTTGCAAACTGAGGCTCTACCTGCAGATTACATCCAAGATCCAGGTTAAAGCACAGAAGGGATTAAGTCACTAATTGATCAAGTGTGCACTGCATAAGACAAACTTGAAGTAAACTGAACTGGCATATCCCATGAAAGCACAATGTACTCTATGTACAGAAAACTCTGTGCATGAAGCACATTGAGCTGCTTTTGAGGTAAACTAGTCAACATTAAGAAAGCTGGGCATTCAGACTAGACCATTCCTGAGGCTGTGCTGGCTTCACTGATACCAGTAGAGAACAACCACCGACGAGCCCGTCCCACCACTTCACTTTGTGCATCAGTTTTACTAAATGAGAGGAACTCCACAGGACAGGGTGTTTGGTGACATGCCAGTTCTCAAGCACAAGACACCAGATTTTTCGTCCTCCAGCACCATCACTCTAGAAGTGGTAAATAACAAGGTGCCTGCAATGGCATAAAGGTGGGAGGAGGAAGAGGAAAAGAAGGAGTGGAAAGAAAGAGCTGAGCTACCTTGGGTATCATAATTAAGAACTTTTCTGTCATCCTGGAGGAGCCGTCCCAAAATGACCACCTTGACTTTAAGCCCCATTCCTGAGAATGTTCAAGGCTGGATGGGGCTCTAAACAACTGGTCTAGTGGGAGGTTTCCCTGCTCATAACAGGTGGGTTGGAACTCAATGATCTTTAAGGTCCCTTCCAACTCTAACCATTCTATGATTCTATGACATTATCATTGCTTGATTTTGGTCACTAATACTAAGTTGTTATCCAAATAATATCCACATTTCTGATGGAAATACTTATCACCTGAACTGACGTGACAGAAGTGATAATAGACACAATTTAAAATAATAATTACGAAAGATATCTCAGATACATAGAAAGAAATCCTCAGTTGTAACGACATTTGTCCCTGTCTTAAATTAAGGGCCAATGTTTTTGAACATGTGGTGGTGTTTGACTATGAGGAAGCTGTTTTTATTTGTTTCCCAGGCAACAAATACTGCTTCAAACCCCAATAAATAACTACAACTTAGAAGTATCATTTGATAAAGATACATATGCCCCTAAAGCAGTCAAGCCCCTATATAAATCATGTGAATTATTACCAAAAAGTATCACAAAGTTTGTGAGCTCAGTGTAGTTTCCTGGAAATAAAACTGCCAGCACACTAAACATAAACTTCAATTTGTTTTACTGATTTAAAACATAACACATTACGAACACCAAAAATGGAAAATATAATTTATTCCTTACAGATATTTTGTGATGTAATTATTTAGATATTCCCTCATTCTCCAGAGATGGTAGACACAGAGACAGCTGCAATCAACAGATCATTTTGTTGCTATTGAGAAAAATGTGTAACTATACTGAGTTCTAAAGCCCTACAATTATCACTACCATCAAATTTAAAGAGAAAGCATGAAAAACCAAGTCTGTACCCAGAAAAGGAAAATATAGTCAAAATTTGGTTTGGCTCTCTAACTTCCATAACACTAGCAATGGCACTTGATGTGATGATGTGTTTAAAGTCCCTCTTTTCTCTTGCTTACAGCACATTCATTTAAGGGTTCTTCTTTGCATGTTTTACTACCAATTTCCTTAACTCTGTGGAGGAAAGAAATGAGATGGCTGTGATCACTCTTAGGGAAACAGAAGAGTAAGGACTAGCAACCAGGGTGAAGCAATTCCCTCTTGCTGAAGTGTGGGGCACCAACACGTGCTCCCAGCAGGAGTAACATGTTCTCTCCAAATGCCACTTCTCCGCTTTGCAAAGAAGAGTGATGGCAGCAGAACAGAAGGAGACACAAGCCACATTATACCTGGCCACATCCTATACCCACTTAAAACTACAGCAAAATGCTCACTGACTTCAGTGGGTTCAAAGTCTGGTTCCCACTCCCAGGCATCGCATTATGTGGCTGCGCAAAAATGCTATTGCTGTCCTCGGTCCTTCGCATCCCGCCTCCCCCCAAAACCCACACAGTCTCAGCCCCAACAAAAATAGAGCACAACATTTTCATGATAACAGGCATGGGTTTGTGTTACTGGAATTCCATTGTTTTGGTTTGTTCCTGCCATTACACTTACACTGATAATGACAAGCTGACGACAAAACTTTTTGGCTTGAGTACCCCATAAATAAAGAACATTGTAAATACATTATTTTTAATATGTTGCATGGCCCTGAAGAGACATGTCACAGTGCCAGAAGTAACTTAAAGTGTGTGTGGGCTTGCAAAAACAAACCCCCCCTAAAGCTTCTCCTCCCTTCAGGCAGCTACTCTGGCAAGTGAATAAATAATCACATCATTTGGTGTCCTAGACTCTGGAAACTAAGTGTAACTATCATGATGTTTACTGGCCTCCTGGCACCTGGAATCAAACTCTGCAATCCAAGCACAGGCACACTGGTGCCCAAAAGCAATTTTCTCGTGTGTATGGTTTTTTCCTTCCCACCCTTTAAGTTTATTTTAGCCTCTGAAGAAAAACTGGATTTAACTCTCACAAACTCCCAACTACTTCCTAAACTTTCCATAATGTCCTTTGATGTTTTCATTGTAACTATTCCCCAGCGTGTAAAGTCTCTGCCTTTTGCTGTAAGGCTACCAATTTTCATAAACAGAAGGCTTTCTTGCAACCCCCCTAATACATCTTTACTAGGTTACCGTGTAGCAATTTGGCAATCCGCTTTTTTATTTGATTTTAAAAGTGTGTTATCTAATACCTCTCAGTCACAACTTTGTAGGACTGGATCAATCGGTAGAAGCAGCACGTTTCACCCATTTAAAACAAAAATAGGGTGGGGGGAGAGAAAAAGGAACAAAAAAATAGTTTCAGCTTTAACAGATGCAAAGCAAAGACCAAATATTTTCCAGTCGGTGGATGTTGAGGAGAAATATGCCAAATACATTTCACAAGCCAGTTAAGCCTCTACTGGCACCTAATCACTGCCAGATGTTTAGAAGCAACACCAAGAACATCGCAAAACGCTGGCAAAAAATAAACTAGTTAGGGAGAAATTAAAAAAA